>KB672991.1:0-45002 GCA_000349145.1 Anopheles dirus
GTAAAGATTACCAATTCATGCTGAACCATCCTGATATTAAATGTAACATTTGGTCAGCTTAATATAAGGGTTACATTTAAGGATTACAATATTTCCAGTAGTCCGCACTCTCGCACGTAAACCCGTACAATTTAGACAAGCAAAGCATGTAATGCATTTGTGTTAGGCACAGTTGATAAGTAGGATACTTTTGGTCATGATCGTTCAGGTAGCATCTCATTTCCGAAGCAAGAGCAAAAATTTTTTTGCTAACCAATGCTGACTGTATGCGTGAAGTTTGCAAATATGTTTCTCGGGCATCGCCCAATTCTATCAACGTTGGATAATCGTGAAGGCATGCTTCACAACGGCATCGAAATCCACGGGTTATCCATAATTCTTCTTGTCTTTCCTTTCGAGATTGCATCGTGTGGTCATTTCTGAAATTAAAGAACGTGTAAATAACTACTCAATAATAGACAATTTTTTTCCACATCTTACCGATAGCATAAAAATAGTTGTTCTCCTTTGCGAACTGGACGTATAACGACAATTGCACTACGGTTATCACGTAAAGGCAAATTGAAAACATTCGGTGCGCAGGAATGGTTCAGCATACTGATTAGCGGAAAACAGGATAATGCGTTACCTTCATTGATATAACTTCGCTGACTCGTTCGATATTTCACGAAAAAACGCTCAAATGCATTATCTCGAATAGTTTTCAGGTAATGCAGAATTAGATCGAACAGAAGCTTGCGCATTGCGGGATTCGCTTCGCACATTGGTCCCAGCTCAGTTCGCTCGATCATTAGCAGATGTATTAAGGTGGCAACAAAAATATCAGACGAAAGAACGTTTCGTCTGTCAAGGTTCTGATTGGTTGAAAGAACATGCATTGTATTGTAAGCATCCTTCGACGCCGCCGTGTTCCAGTCCATCGTGAACGCATTCACTTTCGACGCATCTAACCCGTCAAGATGTTCTTTGATCGCTTCCAAGTCATGATCAAACGAAGCGATGGCCTTTGCGACTGTACGTAATGCTGTCCACACAAACCCGGGAGTAATTCTCCGCAAGTCTCGAATTATCGGACATTCATACCGATGGTACTCTCTGTATGCTTTACTCAAGCATTCCTCCGAACAGTACATGTCGACCGTGCATCCTTCACAAGGAATAAGAGTAAATAAACGTTCACCGCAACAGAAAGCGCATCGAATACATCGTAGATCATCAAACAGCACATTGACGAATGGTGTGTCTATCATGACGACATCTCCGACATTCAACTGGCGATTTGTCACCATATGGCGCCCGAATTCATCGTTCTTACGCAATTCCAAGCAATTCGCTATCTGTGATGCGTTCTCATGGGAATCAAAGCTTAGTTTGATCTCATCTGCAAAATCCTTCCGTGCTTGGGATGTTGTTTCAGCAGCCTTCATCATTTCCAGAGCTTTCTTGGCGTTCTCCTCTCGTTTCTTCAGCTTTTCTGCTAGTCGTTCCGGATAGTTGGAATCACGAGCCAAACGTATATTCTCCAAGCAGTCCTCGTACCTGTGCATTTCGTAGCAGATCATCGAACGATTGGCGTAGGCAATAGCTCTTTCTTCAGATCCTTTCTCGGAGCAAGCGATGCTTTCGTTATACAACTTGATAGCTTCTATGTAGCGCTTCACTTTTGGATGGAACATTTCGTTCCCTTTCGTGCGTAGATCACGCGCTCTGGCGTTGTTTTTCACATCGGAACATAGATTGAAATGCTGTTGGTACGGAAAAGTGCGAAAAAAGCTACCAATTTCACGGGTTATAAAGTTGAATGCCTCATCTGCTTTCAAGCCGCCATGTTCTACATGATATTTTAGCTTTTCTTCCCACAATCTATAGAACACAATAAAAACGCTACGTTGTCCTGCACTTGGTAGTTGAGACATGTTGATAGTGTTTCGTTTGCTTTCCTGCATCACATGGAAAAGAGTAACTTATTTTAGCACAATTTAAAATTCAATCAACACTTTCATTCCACTTACGAGCTGACGCTGATCAAACACACTTGAACAATAGACTCCGTCGTTTTTCAAGCAAATGGCACAGCACGCACGATGAATGGCGAACCAGCAGGACAAAAGAACGAAAAACATGTTCGGACACGTTCAATGAGACGATTGCTGAATTCTGACTCCGGAACCCTGCAGCAGAACGTCAAACGTTTGTGGAAATTCGAATGTGCCGTTGAGATGTGGGGTAAAAGTTCGTATTTTCGGCAGGGTATACAAAACATTCAACTATCACCCTAAACTGCAGTGAAAGTAGTTTTACACCTTTGGTTTTGAAAAGATAATAACAATTTTCATGTTCTCAAGTTCCAATTTTTGTAAGAATTACTGCGATATTATCAGAAATATACAAACATTCCTACAATACCGTCACCTTCATTGGAAAACGGGAGCGTTTATTGACTAAGACCCTGCAAACCTGATCTACTACGGTCACGAAACCTAGTCACGGCAGCGGAAATAAAGAAAAATAGGAAATATGTCCCACGAGGTCCTCTAGTACCGAATATAAAAAAGAATCGTTGTTTTTTAATGTTATTATAGCTTGGTTTCCCTAAATATCTTTATACACTCAGACCATCGATTCATCGCCGTACATTTGGCCCAGGACTCCAACGGTTTATTTACCTGTTTCAGACACAGGATGAGCTCGACACGGTGGATGTTGTTGCGTTACTGCTTCCGGGCGCTACGGTTGGCGTCACGTGCGCGATGAGGTGCTACAATGGAATAAACTTGACACGTATCTCACGAATGCCGTTCTTTAATGTCTCATTTGCCTAATGCATTGCCTTAAGGCACCAAATTAGGCACCAAACAAGGACGGTGTTAGAGCCGTGTGGAGTATAATTTTACTGCGATGGGCTGAGCATCAGTTATGGAATAAAAGATCAGGTGGTGACTGCAACACTGACTTCAAACGGACGGTTGATTCAAGCTAATTTTTAATATTAGTGGTAATATTCAACGTTAGTTCCAATTCGGCTGGAAGGATACCACGTACGTTTCTGAAAATAATCGATAATCTTTCACGAACTGATAGTTTTTACCGACGGTCTAACCCGATTTCATGACCTGCAACTGAACAATCAACCCATGGCAGCAAATACAAAAAAAACCTAAAAAAGGAACCGGCTGGCACAAAATTAGCAATAGCTTTGAGCTCTTCACCATTCACCATGGTAACGCAATAATGAGATCAATGTGCAATGCGACCAATTGAGAAACCTCTCCCGAAAAGGTGAGCCCATGGTGTCTCTGAAGGAGGCTTTTTGCGGTCGAAAGAGCTTCCATGGGAAGCAATCTGTGGCGAACCACTTCAGGCAAGAGTTGATTCAGCTGTTGTTCATTTCGAACATGCTCTCAAACTCACCATCGAAACTGAAAGGACCGAAAAAGGGACAGGATCTTTCATTTGCCGTAAATGATTGCTTGCTGAGCAAACGGAAGAAGTCATTATTCGAATTAATTGATGTGTAAATAGACGAAACATAATCTGGGATGTGAGTATGTTTGTGTAGGACGATATTGGCTGAGGTTTCGGGGACTGAAAGAATTTCTAGAGTTCGGAACTATTTGCTGGTTCTCTTCGCCAAGGTGTAATTGCAATTTTTACCTATTTTTAATTTTATTGAGCATTTAAATGTGTCTTCGAAATAAGAACCTGAATTGATATGATTATCAGTACATTAAAACGTCATCTACACGCCCTTGTTTTCACCTCACACATTCTTATATCCCTTCTAAGTACCAGCAGCAATGAGCAATGTCCCACAAATAAACACGCATCGCCCACAGGCATAACGACACCGAGCCTGATCCGGAACCAGTAAGCTCTTTACGCTAAATCGAAGTGACAAAAACAATCCTACGCCCAGCTGAAGGGCCTTTGCAACCGTATCTGCACGTGGCCGACAACATCATAACCTGCGGTAAAGAGCAGAGTGTTAATCTTAAAACAGTTGATGGGGAAAGTCGAGTGGATTCGGTGCGATGGAAATCGAGATTCCGTTCCTTGATAAGCCTTCGGAGCAACGAGAAACGGACGATAATATGTGTATTATATTAGTATTTTTCTAGCGCAACACCTTGTAATAAAGAGTTGAAAATGTTAACTCCAAGAGAGCAAGAACAAGAGAAAAGTGACTGATGTATCGCATTCAAGATGGTATTAATCATGATGATAGTACCAATATTACAGGATTTTTCATCCATTCCACAGTTCCCATATTTAAATGAAAATGTCACCGTGCAAATAGACGTAGGTTAAATTTAAGGTGCGCACGTAAAAAAGGGCGCGCGCGGTAAAAAAGGACCGTTTTTTATGTATGCACTTTACATCGAATGACAGCGAGAAAAGTCTCAGTGAGAAATTTCGCGCAACGTCTATGTGGATCTATGTGGGTCACAGGGGATCTATGTGGGTCGCTAAAATGGATGCCAAGTAATATTCGTTATTATATTTTATAGAAAGCTTACCTCATTTCAGTTTAAACAGCTGTTAAGAACTTCGTTTAGCTGTGATTCTATTATCCGGCCGCATCGTGGCGATAAGCGTAACCGTGCAAATAGACATAGCGCGAAATTTCTCGCTGAGACTTTTCTCGCTGTCATTCGATGAATTTCGATGTAAAAGTACATACATAAAAAATAAGCTTTACATCGCTCATTTTAAGAGCTCATTTTTTATGTATGTACTTTTACATCGAAATTCATCGGATGGCAGCGAGAAAAGTCTCAGCGAGAAATTTCGCGCTACGTCTATTTGCACGGTCAGATAAGACAGACTCTCCTAGTAGTCCAAGGTCCCTTTAGGGACCAGGTTGTCGCATTGTTGCTTTTTGTTGGTTTTGTAATTTTGACAATTTGGTCCAAAAATTGTAAACAAAGATTGATGAAGGGCATATACCCTATTGACACGTTTTCGTCTTATCGTGTGAAAAGAGCTTTTCTCTTGTTATTCACTTGTTTTCTGCTCAATAAACTATCAAGATTGCTAACTCTTGTCTATTTTGCCATTAAATAAAGATATTGTGTATATTGTATAAACCAATCTGACAGAAAATTCCGTTCATATTCCTTCCAAAAACACCATGTGTAATAGGCCTATAAGTCGGAAACTGACTGTATACGTAGAATGTCGCAATATCATAACTTGAGCGTTACTCGTTGCCTTATTCGTTGTATTGTTGTTTCCTTCTAATTTTTGACGTCAGGTCACGTCAGGTTATTTGGGCCCATACTGAGGCTGTGCTCTGGCATCAGCATCAGATACATTAAACGTCAATTTCCTCATATAAATCGTCTTATTATTCAGTTTCTACTATTGTACACAAGATTTTATTGACTCGAGAGCCATTAACTATTTTTACTTAAACTTCGGCTATCGAAATAGATTGTTCGGATCTTTCCCAAGATGATCGAGAAAAAAGCACTGCATACTACAGTTTGCGCAGAGCACCGCCTGAGCGCAGAAAAAGCAGCAGCACGCAACAACGACCAGGATTCTTCTATCCCGTCGTGCTGTCTTCTTTCGCGGGGTTTCACGCGTGTGAAAAAAACGGCAAACACACACACACACACCGTGTCCACTTTATCGTACCTATTTCGGTGTGGTTCGAAGGTTTCGAGGTGCTTTTTCTTCTCGTTAGCATCGCACAGCAGGCTACAATGTGAGTGGCGCACTGTTAGTGCCTGAATTTGTGTGAATGTGTGTGCGTCTGTGACTCAGAAGAAAACAGAACACCGAAGTGGGTTGTGACAAAATACATCTACCGTGCGCGCTCTTCTTGCTAGAACCGTTCGTTTTCTGCAGCATCGCCCCGTGCGTGGTTGGTGTGAGAGCTCCTGTACCGCAGCAGCAAGCGTCGAGCGTTTTATTCCGCCGACCTCGTGTTCCAGTGTTAATGCATGTGTGTATGTGCGTTTGTGCAGTGTGTCGTAATAGTGTGTGCGAAAAGTGGAAGTGTGGTGTGCGCGCGCGGTGTGTGTGTCGCGAGGGGCTCACGTCAGCGAGAAAATAAATAGAGGAGAAAACCAGCCGGAAGTGCCGTGAACGCGTGTGCGTGTGTGCATTTTTGCATGCCCGTCAGCACCAGCACCAGCAGGCCAGGCGTGTGTGGTTTGGTGTAGTTTGTGAGTCAGTCCCCAAGCATCCGGCGCGCTGCTACGCCGCGCGTTGTGACAAGTTTGCACGGGCAGAGAGGCAGTCTCGCCATACGTGTGCGGTGTGTGTCATTGACGACGGCGAGACAGCAAAGAGTCAGCAGTGCGGAGAAGAGTTCGGTGAGCAAAAGTAGAAGCAACAGCAGCAGCAGCAAGGACGAAACCGTGACGGCAGCGGAAGTTTGTGCGCGAGAGCGGGTGCCGCGTGCGTGTGCCTGTATGTGTGTTAGTGCGTGAATCGTCGCAGCGACCGCCGAGGAGCTGACGAGGATGTAGTTTTAACCGCCGGCCGCACAATTTAGCCTTCCTTATTTGCGACGTGTCACAGAAAAACGACCATCGTGCATGCCGCAGTCCCTTGGGATCATACAAAATACCTGCTTCCCGCGTACGGTTTTTGTGTGATTGACAAGAGTTGATACAAGCGGCAGAAATCATTACGAGCAAAGAGTACCACAACAACAACCATTATCACCCGGAACCGCCTCCTCCCACACACATACACACACAAATACACCCGGAGATACGAGACATATCCAACGCCAACAACAAGAACCGACCACGTTTTTATCGATCGTCTCAGGAAAATCAGGATAGCCAGGAAGTGCGCCCCCACCAGCGCCTTCCCCAGTCTACGCACTACGCAGCACGGAAAAACGCAGCGCCTCAGCCTTTTTTTTAGTACGGGTGCGTATTTCGTTTCAATTTTTTTCATACTTTCACGGTCTTCGTTTCAGTACACTGGCGGTAACATTGATTTTCCCAGCGCCCTACCCCCTTGCAACTCCATGGGAAGAGGACGTTCGATTTCCTTCCACTCGGGTCCGGGCTCTACGTCAGCTCTTATCGCGGCCGGGCATTCCCTTGCGCAATCGCCGGATTTTATGACACATCTTGTGCACACGACCAGAGCCGACCGGTCAATAGGTGGCGGGTGCGATAAAATACCTGTCCGCGCGGACAGCTGTTGAACGCGGGTGCGTCTTGCCTGGAGCGTTACGGGAAGCGCTATCGTCAAGGGAACTAGCACGCACGCTGATTGCGCTTGGATGGGATCCAATAATTCAATTACAAATCAATTTTTGTCTATCTCATCGACTAGCGTCAGTTTGACAGGGGCACGTGAAATCACATGTGGTTCCTTTATAATTATGCAATCGGAATCGTAGTCTGCGGGTTTAGTTTTGTAGACCGGTCCAAATTGATTCTCAGATGTGGACAAAACGGCCGCGATCGGTTATCAGTTCAGTAAGCGGGGCAGTGAAAAATATTCGCATCTTGGGGGACCTTTGGCAACATTCCACGGGACATTACATGACTGCCCGGCAGCCTTGGGAATTATGGTTGATCGATTTCCGGCCAAATTTTCCACTTTCGGAAGTATTTACGGCTTGATAGAGATTTCTTGTTCACATATACTCCTAAATATACCATGTGTACCGTTCGTAGCACGTTGACCGCCTGGGGTAGTATACGTCAACGTTTCGTCAATACGTTTCAAGAATACGTGTCGTCTGCTCTATACTTGCCACTGCAAGTTTCGAATCGATGCATAATGCCCTTGAGAGTCAATACAATTCTTTCTACCCAATGCATGATTGCAAGTTTAAAATTATTTTTTTGTTGTTGTAAGAAATTTCAATCAACGTATTAATTGAATGTTTATAAATAAAAAAGAACTCATGATCAGTAGAACCAAAAACAAAAAATTCGTCCACGTCGAGGAAAAACCGGTCAAAAGTTTAAAATTAGAACTACCAAATTTCGCTCACAGTTTAACGTGTAACGCCGTCTACACTGGTGGCTTTGAACCGGGTGGTCTGTTGAACCATGTTGCTTCATTGTCGACAGTTTCCAGTTGTTATTCCGGCAGGATTTTATTAAGTGCTTGCCATGTTCTGCCATTTTTGTTATGTAGGGCATACTAAGCATTCTTACTTAGTAGTTATGCGAACCAACGTTCTCTTAGTATGTTTGGTTTTTGGTTTTTATTAGTGTGCTTTTGCCTTCATCGTAGGAAGTAACAATCGTAACTTCGTAGGAACTACAAAGCTTGACTGCAAAGATTCTCTTCTCGTGCCTTACATGCACCCCGGACACAAACCTTAACGCTCTCGGCGTTGCCTTGCTACAGTGTTGCCCTATGACATTCGAGGAAACATCAAACTTGCCACCTTTGCTGAAGATGATACCACCAAAACGTTCTTTAGTCTGTATATAAGGTCAAAGACTCTGTTTTTCACATGGAAAAGATGTGAAATCCTTTCACAGATGGCTTGTTAGATCACTCTGGTCCTCCTGGTAGTATGGGTCGTTGCAGGTGACCAAATAATTGTCTCATTTAAAAGTGATTTGGGCGATCGTTCGGGCCATCAAGCGGCGCTCGCTGCCATACCATAACGACCCTTAACGAACGTGGCAGAGGCAAATACCGACGGCAACAACCGTCGCGCGCGTGATGCTCCCTCCTGTCTAGTCAGCTGTCTTGTGCATCGGCCATTCATTAATCTCGCTATCGCTGTTTCTTTTTGCAGGCAAAGCAAGCAGAAGCACCGCTGTTAGTTCGATGCAGATGACGAACGCGTCCGTGACTGTTTGAGCGTGTACTGCAACAGGAGATCCATCGTTGGGAAGAACCCACCCCCATCACGTCAGTGTTAGGCGTAGCGAGCAGTAGCAGCAGCAGCGTCGTCGTCCTCGTCGTCGACGGCGGAACTGAGTGGCTTCGTGGGACCATGTGCGCGATCTGTACTGCCGTGCCGGAGAGTGACATCTTTGTGCTGAGATAGCACCGATACGCGTCCCCCGTCATTGTCGCGCAGCTGATTAGCGCCGACCAGCGTGGACACTGCCCGCGGCGGCCGTCCCGCCTTCCCCGTTCCACCCCGTTCGCGAATCGCATCGTCCCGCCGCCGCTTATCAGCATCATCAGCGCGGCGCGATCATTGCCACCAGCACCGTGCTGCCCCGCCACCTGATACAGCGAGTGCGCGCGCGGCGGACACCACCGCCGGCCGGCACGGACACCAGCGCAAACGCGTGTCCACACGCCGCCCACCTTTGTGTGCGTGCGTGCGTGCGTGTGAGAGAGAGAGATAGAAGAGCATAAACCGAGGACTGCAACCTCAAGTTCCAGCACACGAACACTACCACAGGGAGCGAGATAGAGAGGGAGAGACAGAGCGAACAGGGAAAAAACAGCGCAGACACCCACCACCACCACCATCATTACCGTGGTTACGGTGGTCGTCGTCGATTGCGTGCCGGCAGTCGCTGAAGGCATCGGTGGTGGCGTGCTTGCATTCACCGAGCTCCGGCACCGTGCCTCAGTCAGTCTGATCGCGCGTCGGTGCGTCGTACGGGTGAAGCCTCCCTGACGACGACGCGAGTCTGTCCCTTTGCGTGTGCGCGGTGTGATACATGATGCCACTGACGGAAGGATCGGCCGCCGCCGATCGGTACGCGACGGACACGGCGGCAGGGTCGGCTGTGGTGGACACGACCACGCTGAACGCTGACGATCATCACCCCCATCACCACCATGATCATAATCAATCAAGTCACGACCACCACCACCACGGTGACCCTGCCATTGCTGTCCATACCATCGTCGATGAGACCGATCGTGCGCCGGTGGCGACGGGCGAGGAAGAAGAGGACGGAACGGGGCCGGCAGTACAGATCCGGAAAGCGCGTAAGTCCAAACAACAGCAACAACAGCAACACCACTCGAACCACACCCGCTCACACCACCATCACCACCACCACCGGTACGATGTCGAGCAAGAAAAAACGCATCCTGACGCTGTATCCACTCTAGCCGGGCTGCTGCAGGAGTCCGGGCTGCAGGCGTCCGTGCACGACATCCTGAACGACGGCGAGGAGGACCAGATGTTCATCACCGGGTACGCGCGGTGCCTGCGCAAGACGTTCCTGTGCTACGTCGGGTTCCTGCTCACGTTCGGCATCCTGCGGCTGGTGATGCACTGGCGCCGCCACTGGCTGCTGCTCGCCACGCACCGCGCCTGCACGCTCGAGCACGCCGAGAAGGTCCTGATCCACGAATCGTACCAGCGGAAGCACGACCTGTACTACGTGAAGGACGTCATCACGCTCAGCGGCGATGTTGTCAGGTAAGCCGAGCTTATGTGGCCAGGGACGCCGGCTCATCACCTCCTCCGGACCGCCGTCCGAGGGCGGAAGAACCTTCTCCCCGTCCGACGATGACGGCGGCCGAAGAGGAGGGAAGCGATTTATTCGTTGTGAACTATTATTCGCGTGTTACTGTCGGGAGGGAAGCGTTATTGAACGCGATCGCGCTGTTGCGGTGGCATTGTTTTCGTGAGACGGGGCTTTTTTTTCTCTCTTGCTGTGCGGATAGTGTTCGATGTGCTACATAAAAAGTGCAAGTTATTTGAAAGCAATATCAAGGGTGGAAATGGTTTTGCGATTTTCGAGGGCGCTATTTACGTTACGGATGATCGTCTGGGTGGATCGTGCGTGTTTATCGGCGAAAGGTTACTTGTGTACGCAGGGCTTCCTTTTGTTGCCGGTGGGAACATTTTTGTGTGATGGTGACGGTCAAATTTACGTTATTACGGGTAAGCCGATTCATACATGTTTTCCAACCGAAGATCACAGCGATTTATCCATACATTGCATGAGCTTTGCGTGTCTGGAGGTTTGGGAACAATGAACTTGAAAACAGACTGATGCGATGGTTCCTCGGTTGCAAGTAAACCGTCCTTTATATCAAAGTCGAATCTTCTATTAGGTTGTACAGTAGAGACCTTTGTCGCAGGAATTGCAAACGATCGATCTGAAGGTGTGCTTTTTTGAAAAGAGTATAAAGCGGTTCTAAAGGTGCATGTAAAAGAACATCTGATCAAATACCAGATCTCTACGGGGCTGCGAACGCTCTTGCCGGTGCTACGATCGTTAACATCGGAAAAGTTTCATGCCTACGAGCAGTAGCTGAAAATGCACCTTCTTTCGGATGAATAATGGATTTCATTTAAAGCGACAATTACAATTTATACGTTTCTTTCTCCTTGGTTCCGGCAGGACTCCTGAAGTTGAAGACAGATCATTACACTGGGTGATTTTGGATGAAATTATGATAGAATTTATCTCTCAAAATTGATTCCGAGAATCCTTTGGACAGAGGTGTTTTGCTTTCGTGTGTGTAAAAATATATGTTGTGTAGATTAGCGTGTAGGGTTGGGGCATATTTGAATAAGTTTTAATTGCAGCTTCAGTCCCTGTACCGTTTGCCGGGTAAACTGTTTTTATATATATATTCCTATAGTAGTAGATTCCAAATGTTTGCCTTAAAAATCGAATCGAAAAAATATTAAAATATGTTCTAGTTACGTCTACCTGCCAATAGATGGCACCACTGAATCAATGTCGGATTTTGTCGACAATGGTTGCTACGGTTTTTGTGGAGTAAGTCTTGCCACCCTTTTCAATTGACAACATAACGTAATGTTTTTAAATCAATTTCTTTTATTCTATTCCAGGAAATTTTGTGTATTTCCTGGTAGAATTTTTGGCATGATTATTTAACCGCAAATGTTACGATAAACGTAATTGAAAATGATGAGTATATTTTGTTTTATTTAATTCTGTTTTTATATTTAAAATCAACGCGTGTAATGTACGCTATTACTATTGCGCACCGCTCAAGGTCGTTTGTTAATGGTTAAAATTAATGGTGCTGTTAAATTGATGTTTGTGGTTCCCGTCTGCGAGCCATCGAACTTGTTAATTTTTGTACAGCAATGTTAACCGCCTGTAGATCGGATGTATTTTTCGCTGAGGTAAACAACAAGTCACACAGATACTTCAGGGATGATGAAACAGACAAAAAACCGGTTCATTATTGCCAAGCAAGCCGCGCGACAGCCGCGGGGTGGACGCAAAACTTGCCGGCTGAACCACTCTTGCATACCAAAGTGAGTCAGACGCAAGCCGGCGCAAAAACTCTCCAAGAACTCCTCGGTTGGAAGATGGATGGCCATCGATATCAACTGCTCGCTTCCAGAGAACCCCTCGGCTGGATATTCTACCTGTTTTTGGGCCGTGCGGATGTACGCTTTCGGCGCGTTTTATAGCAGCCTCGGACGGAATATTTGATGCCCGTCGTCGTCGTCGTCGGTCAGTCATAATCCTCCCGCCGGTTGACTCTCGCTCGACGAAGACTGGATAAAAGGATTGCGTGAATATGGTCCACCGTATCAAGCACGGCTAACCCTTTCGCTGTCGGCGAGTGGTGTGAACAACCCCCTGTATGGAACATATCGGGTTCGTAGATTGAAAAATTATGTTCCCCGCCACGACCGAAAGAGAGAGAGAGAGAGAGAGAGAGAGAGAGAGGGTTTCCCGTTCAGGGCTTCGGGTTGATATTAAACGTTGCTTCATGATGGTGTTCTTCCTTTCTTCGTTCGCTTCTTTTCGCATCCTATGCAAAACATACTTCCGGTGCGCGGCGACGGAATGTGGACGACGAGCTCCCTGCGAATGGTTTTTTTTTTTCACCGGGAACACTTCGATTAGTTTATGACGCACGCTGCCGGACTTCCCCGGTGGACGCCTTAAGCTAACGTTATTGCACGAAAGAGAAAATGGTAAAGCGACAAAAACAACAACAACAATCTCACCATTACGCACACATCAACAAACGACCGTTCCGTCCGTGTTCGGTAATGGATTGTGAAAGCCTTCAGAACATTGTGGCGTCGCTCTCAAGGCTGCTTCTGTGGTCCGGTGTGTTTCGAATGTTTTTCCTTTCACTTTTTTCCATTGCAACGCCTTGCGTTATTGTTGCATCATTATGTTTTTTTTTTCAATTTTCTTTTCTATGTTTTCATTATGTTTTCTTCAATGTTCTTTTTCTATAGAACCGGTGAGTCTTTCCGCTGAAAGTTATATAAAATCTGTCACAAACATGTAACGATACATTAGAGTATGGTTCAGTCCGGTACTGACTACCAGCACAATGTAAAACATCGTGAAAAACTAAAATGTAACTGTTTGAAATTACAACTAGATACCTGATAGTAAAGGCAAAGTGTTGTTGAATCGACTAGTTGAGAAGGAAATAGATAAGGACATTTTTTTATCGGTTTGCACAATTTGGTTAAAACATTGTTGAGTTAAAACTTGAGCCGTCAAACAAGGCGTGTTTCAAAGAGATGCTCCAGTTATGCTCCATTTAATGTCTTCATTTGGAAACGAGAAATAAGAAGGTTGCTCAACCCTGACCCCTGAGCAATCAATTAAAGGTGCCAATTCGCTTCGATTTCACGCTGCATCTCGACATACAACATCCTTCCAATCTTATCTCGAAAACGAAACCTAAAATTCCACTGCGTCGTTGGTGTTATTCATCCACCACCACTACCACCACAACAGCACCCGCATTATCAGTGCGTCGGGGAAAGATGTATTACACCTATTACAATTGTAAAGTCGATTGTAAGCCCCTTTAAAATTGCGCCAAAAAAAAAAGTTCATCGCGATTATAACCACACCGTGCGCCCACACGCGCTTACGCCCGATCAATCAAACCCCCGGCCTGTGACAATATTACGCGAGTGGCCGCGACCGCAGAACCCCGAGCTTTTTTCGCACCAAAACACAGCGACAAAACCCGGACAGTCCGTCCGAATGGGCGTAGAAATGCGCGGGGCGAACCATTTAATAAATCGTTCCCTTCGAACCCATTCCAGGCACCGGCCACTATCCGACGCGTTGATGTGGTGCGATAATAATAGTTATCGCGGGTCCACGCAGCGAGAAAACAATAAAATCTCGCTGCATCCCGCCGGCGGCCGCCCCCTGTTGCCTTTTGCTCAGTAACGCCAATTTTGACGCGTTTACCGGGCGTTTGTCGATAGCGTCTAATCAGATTTGATGGCCATACAGAGAGCCCTTGATTGCGGTGTGAGCGTGTGTGAGCGTCCCGCGTACGCATTCTGGCGTTCGCTTTCGCTACTCAGCTGAACAACGCGCTGCCAGGCACGATTTATGCCGCGACCACACGCATCGCCCTGCCGGGCTTACCATATTAATAGTAAATTAACATGTGCAATAAATTTCGTGACGATTCGAACGATTCCAACGTATCGATCAAACCATCTTAATACGTTTGCTCACTCAGGTTTGTTCTAACCACCAAAAGATGGCGCCACTGGATTGGATTTTATTTTTTATGTTTCTACTGTGAGTTTTCCTGTATGAACACTAGCGGGCACATGCATCAAATACTCCTAACGTGCAAATTTGTGTGTCAACTGACACCAAGAAGGCTATTTTGAAGGTGTTTGTTAACTTATTTAGAAAAAATTGTCAAATGAAATGATTTTTGAACATAAAACACTTAAATAAAATTTTCTGTTTCGAAATTTTGACAAAAATTTCTATTTCCACTGTTTCGAAAATAATAATAATTGCGACAAAATTGTTAAACAGAATATTAAATAAAGTTATAACCCGCATTCATTTAATTTTTAGAACTCAAATTTCTTTAATTATAAGATTAAATTTTAGGAATTTAATTCCTTTCCAGTGCAATGAATATTGTGAAATTGTTTGAAACTCTTACTTTTTTAGAATCATTTTCTATCTCGTAGTATGGCCTGTTTCATGTTTAAACTTAAAGTATACAAATCGTTACTAGTAGATGGTTTACCCCACTATAATTGTCACTTCCTGAGCGTTAAAGCGATGTATCACAGATTCATGTCATGCTATAAAATGCCGCTGCATGTGGGACAAACAAACACACACACGTACGCATGAGTCACCCATTCGTAAGAGGATTTCCTCGCATTCGCTGGACACGAAATCCCAACTAGGGAAATGTCAAGTGGTGCTTCACAGTGCTGCCACTTTCTGTGTCACCTGCTCGTTCTCTCGTTTGGAGGCAGCTCGAAGCAATCGCGCCTCGATAGCTAGCTCGCGCTCCATTTGTCCCACCGACGAGCCATGCATGCCCGCGAGGTTGTTTCATTCTCGTTTGGCGCGCTTTGTCAGGAGGAGGGCACCTGTGGTGACATTGCCGCGAGGAGCATTTAGGAGTGCAGGTTTTATGTTTGCAACAACCCCCTATTTTCGCACTCCGTACTTGTGTGTCGCCCACTTTTGCTGTGACTTGGTGGTGTGTTTGTAACCCCCATGGACTTGTACCGCCATGAAGTTATTGATACGACGTCACACAACGGTGTACGTTGTGTTGTTATCTTTCGCTGGTATGTAAAATGAGAGCGACAGAAGGAAGTTCCGTAGATATTGCTGGATGGGGCAAAAAGAGTAGAATACAATAATAGACCACCGAGTTTAATTGGACTTAACTGGACTGGATCCATGGGTTGAGGATACTGAAGAGCTTAAGTAGGTTATCTGGCAAGTTATAGTCACTGACGAACTTCCAATCTAAGATTCATTCATTGATTATTTAAATTAGTATAACGTCTTTAGCGCCCGGACTTGACCTACGAACTTGAAACCCCATTCTAACGCTGAATGGAACGCAGGGAACCGTGGAAAACTCAATTATTTTATTGCAGTGGCACTTCGGGGGCATATCTATCTGTTCGAATCTTTATACCTATGGCGTGGAAAAAATCACTTCGAACTTGTGCCACTTTCGGTATGAGATTTCCATTTCCTCACATAAACTAAATTACGGCTTGCCGTGCCTACCTCTCGCCTCAGGAAGTGGTTCCTCAGTGCCAACTCTAAGAAGAGGGAATCAGGTGTTTCATTTTCTCCGAAGACGGCCACGGGCAGCCAGCCGGCCCATCCAGACGGTTGTGGTGATAGAGCAGATAAATTTACGACCGGAAATGCAATTGTACACACGGAAAGGAACGGGCAATGGTTTTATTTGCACATCTCGCCGAACGTTATCACCTTGCTGCATGGTGCTGATGTGTGTGATTTAGTGGAACAAAGTGAAAACGTTGCAACTACAGATGTGAGGCGGATGTGGCGAACGCGTCATCCAGATACCGCCTGTATTGAGCACTCATACTTTAAGGTTTATTAGATCTTTAGACTTGATTCGTGCTGTGTTGTAGTGTGAAGATCTTTATCCATTTTTTCTCTAAACGTACTAGAGATGAGAATTGGAACTCTTTTCTTCTTTCTTTGTAACTCACCCTTACGCACATTCGACTCGCTATATAACTCTTGCAGGAGTCATTACAATTGCACCCACTCAGGAGTGAGATTGCTAGTCACCGAAAGGATTTAAATCACAAACGAGTTAATTGGACAAATCGGCAAGTCCAAATGAGCGAAAAAGAACTCCGAAACGTACGTTCCAAGATCTTGCGAGTTTGCCGAATTTGGCAAGAGAGTAATTAAATATAGAATATAAAAAAAACAATGCGGGAATTGGAATAGATTCTAATTCTGAGTGAATGGGAATGACTCCTCCCGAAAGAATCATACAAATTCTGTAAGAGGAGTTAAAATGTCGTCTCATTACTGGCATTTAACACTCCCGCTCACTCGTACTCAGTGCGAAAATCATCAAAGCTTACGCACTCGAGTGTTTATTTCGTGTTCATTTCGCATTTTTGGAATGAAACGAACCTTTTCACTCCCACAGGAATCACTCCCGCAGCGTTCGTTCCCGACAGCGCTCGAGTTTGCTGAGCGAATAAGTTATTATAATCGCTTTGAAATAACTAAGATACAATCGAAACTGATTGGAGCTTTACTTTACACGTCGAAAGGAATCAAATCTCCAACATCCGTGCCGAGATGTATTCGTGTGGCCTAGGAACGTACGTCGAGGTGTTCATTATGAACAGATGAACCCCTCTCACGGTGTACGCTCCCGGGAGCGTACGTTCCAGAGTTCGTTTTCACACTCTTTTGTAGAACATTTTACGGATGAACCTCGTCTTGGCCAGTAGTCTAGATACCAAAATTTGGTATAATTTTGTGGTCTATATCTCAGCAAGAAGCATTCTTGCGCATTGTTTTGAAATTAAATATGATTTGAATATACAAATCTGAGATTCCGACTTTTTGGAATCATGTTTAAATATCGTAAGCCGGATTTTCCTCGCACCAGTCATCGGCGTTCGGCCGTCCCACCCCCGAAATAATCTAGTCTATAAACCGTCCAATTTATTAAATCAT
This sequence comes from Anopheles dirus, assembly GCA_000349145.1. NCBI lineage: Eukaryota > Metazoa > Arthropoda > Insecta > Diptera > Culicidae > Anopheles > Anopheles dirus. The sequence continues at coordinate 17,364 of KB672991.1, forward strand.
AATCGCCATTCCTCGTAAAGCCGATAGCCGTTGCTCTTATCTAATCGGACCGGGTCGGTAATCTCACCCGCGAATACATTTGCCACGCCATCAAAGTTGACTAGCGATTTTGACGCGGAACCGTGTCGGTCGTCAGCGTGTAGCCAATTGAAACGACGAGCGCCCTCGGTGCCTATCACAAAGCCGCACAGCTGTTCGTTGTGTGGATGTGAGCGTCATTAAACGATTAAGCACATGTTTCATCGCTGCCGCCGGAATGTACTACCGGCGCAACCGAGTACTGTAGACGACACCACCGACGGACGAACGGACGGAGAGGGGTTCCAACAATGGGACATAATTGTGTGGCATATTACACCCGCACAATGATTGGCCTGAGCGCGCGCATGCAGCTTCCACCGGGGGAGGAGAACATAAAGGAAATTCCCTCACCGACACCGCCTCCAGCTGGACGCTGGGTGCATAAAGGCCGCACGAGGCGCAGGGGGGATCGTCCCAAGGGGAAGCGAAGTGATGGGAAGAAGTGTTTAAGATTAGCACCGGAATCACACGTGCCGCGTCGAAGATCGCCAATATCAATAAAGCGTAGCAGAAACGTGTGGATCGTGGCCGGGGAGCTTGCTCGCTGCGTGCTTTTGCGCCAGCACTACACTGCGCACACGGAGTTGTGTTCGGCCGTGAGTGGCGAGGACGTGCCCCGCGGTGAGGTTGCTGGTTGGCTGGCTGTGGCAATTCGGAAGCATTCGCACGATGCAAGTGCACACCGAATGTCGAATGGTTGCGATCGCTTCACGCTTTGGAGCCTCAGTCAGGCGTACCTGCCTGAACGTCGAGTGCACGAACCTAAGCCTATTAGTGGGTGAGCAGTTTTTTGTTATCTCGAACCATTAAAACCAGGTACGTGCACATCTCCCAATGCTTTTGTTCTAGGTTGAAGAACAAATCACGCGCCGTGCCGAGGAATATTTTATTCATTGCCGTTTTGAACGATAACCTATTTTTAGGGCTCATTTTTGTTTACTCATCATTTAGTGATGCTTTTCTTCAGTATTTTTTTCTTCAGTATGTTTATATGCATTGTTTATTCTATTACCATGACACGAAAACTAACGCCTGCAAGCAAATACATGAACACCCGATTGAAAGCTCGTATCAATACATTTCAGGTGTCATTTGACTCTTTACGACCGTATGTATGGTCTATATTTTTAAAGCGATATCGTTGTTTTGATACACTTTATATTCCAAGCATATTTTGAAATATTATATTATTACATTTTTACGACATTTAACACGGAGAATAAGGAAGTTTTTGGTTTAATTTATACAATAGAGCTAATTTTTTCGACAAGTTTTATCCGTCTTGTTTCCTGTCTCACTATGGAAAATAGATGTTTACAAAAATCAATTATATTTGTAAATAGTCAATGTAAAAAAAAGTAGTTGTGCTTGAAATCTTCTATGGCAGACATTGAAAAAGCATTGCATTTTACAAACCCTATACAGTAGTGACGGGAAATGGAACCCGGATCGGATCTATCAGAAATATGGGATGTCGGGATCCTGTATCCGGGATTCGGGATCCGTGATTCGGACTCGGATTTCTGGAGATCTGGATTTGTCGGGATTAGTATCCAGGATTGGGATCTTTTGGACCTTGAATCAGACTGTGTTCTAAAACAACTATCGCGGTTTAGTACGGTTTTGTCGAACCGGAGCAGTACCGACGTTGCTGTTGCTGCCAAACTATTGTTGGATTCGGATCGGATTCGGAGGACCGATCCCAGGTAGGATCACATCGGAAGGATGGAATCCCACATGGGATCGGATTTGCACATCACTTCTGTACAGTGCATTGATATCGTTATACAAACCAAAAATTATAATCTGTCGGTTTGACATAGGTTTGACAAAAATAAAAAAAATCAGTCGAAATTATCCTCTTTTCTATAAAATTTTAGCGCTAAAGGCATCTCCTTCCAAAATTTACATTACGTTTCGGACTTTCTCCTACAGATCTATAGAATACGTATGGTAACTAAAATGTTTGAAATGACATTATTCATACAAAAAAATCCGTTACGTAACTTATGGATGACCCCATAAGTTTCGAAGATTTCGAAAGAGGGTTAGGTGCTTTGAGCAGCCGTGTTAGTGTATTCCATTGCCAACAAAACACAAGCTCTTGGTGCTTACTTTCATTGTATTTGATTCGCACATAAACAAGATAGGAAGGAGGGTACGCATGTTATGTTTTCATCGTACGGTGGTCTTATCATTTCATTTGACCGTCCCTTTATAACTGCATGTGTTTCATCTCTAAATCTCGTTCTGCCAACTGCCGTGTTCAAGCTATAATAAATGCCACAAAAGAATCGTTAGATTAGGTGTCAAATGTCCCCTAGCAAGTCGATCAGGCAGGAGCACAAGCAATTGCTGAATTAGCGTTAAAGCGTTGTGCTTTGATCACACAAAGGACACCGCACTTGTCCGTCTCTTTCTCCTTCCTTCGGATTGCGTAATTTGCGGCGACACGTGGTCGACACCAGTTGCGCCACCAAATCGTTTAGAAAACATGCATAATCATTTGACTTCAACAATTGTCATTATGCTGCTGAGGATGGGTCGGTAGAGAGAGAGAGAGGATGTTGGGAGACCCCATTGTCACGCTTCACCCCTCCGAGAGCAGGGCCGCGAGCACACAGCAGAATGAAAACTTTTCTGCCGCTCGCCGGTCTCGCCCACTCGTAATCTTGGCGCGAACTCTTTATGTACCCGACGTAATAAAACAATTCGCCCCCCTTTAGTACTGCAAACAAATCACGGTTTCGTGTTACGAGATTCACCGACAGCGACAGCGCGCTTCGGCCAAGGAGCAATTGAATTGAATGAAGCGGTTTGCCTGCTACTGCTGGGGAGGTATCTGGTACGTGGTTCAATTAAACTAAGTGTTGCGCTGTGGAGTGGCTGTTTTCCAGCAGGATGTAATTGACGAACGTTTTATTTTTAACGAGGAATGGTTTTGCGGTTTTAAATGCACTACAGGATTAGTGGTCTCCTTGCGTGCGCTTAAGTATCTGGCCAGTTCTAGGACATCAATAACACGCTGAAGGATACACCCCAGCCAGGGGTACACCAACGTTCAGGGAGCTTAGTTTTATTTTGATCAAAAAAAGGCGTAGGCAGCAGTTTCCAAAACGTTGCTTGCAAACAAGGGAATGAAATATTTCACAAAAAAGGGAATGCTCTCCTCGGAAGCTTCAGATGACGAAGCTGTGGGTCTTATTAAACAGAAAACGCAAAGGCAAGATTCTTTCAAAAGCAATAAAAACCCGGCAAGCCGTCCCCTCCCGTAAGCGGAGAAGGATTCGGTAGCGAAAAGTTTCTATTGATTTCGCCCCTCTGCTGCGGCCTGTGTCTTTCCGGGCGTGTTCCGATCGATGGTGCGTAGTTCATTATCCAGTTCATGTGGGCTGTTTGGTGGGACACAGAAAAATGTGTGGCGTCAGCCGGACCAACCCAATCCTAGCCAATCCGACCGACCCGCCAAACAAACGCTGTGCAAACCTCTCCTTTTCAGCGTTCGAGACGCGTCGCGTCCTTCCGATGTTCTCAATCTTAATTAGCGTTTATTTGTTCGAACCGCGAAGGCGGCGGCGAATGCGGCACGGGCTCTGATAGAAATGGATGAGGGTTTGGAATTCCGCTCTGCTCTAAACCACACTGATTGATAGACGACGCTCCAAATCGCCGCGACCCAGATCGAGTGTGGTGCTGGAAACTTTCGATGGAACGGAGCAATTAAAATCGCTCTGGAGACTCTGCCACCAAGGTTCTGGTTTGAACCGGCCACCAAGCGGGTGGCTCCTTCTAGATGGATTGCAACTTAATCAGGAAGGTTTTGAAAAGAAAGCAACTATTGCAGTTACCTTGAGGCTTATCGACATATATCCGCAACAAGGTACGAACTGTTTGATCATACATGGCGCGAACTTAGCGTTCGATTCTGACATACTCAGACGTTATAGATCAATAGAGAAATGGACAAGATCGTGTCTCAGAGAAGCATATTAGTACTGGGAGTAAAAATGATTAATGTAAACCCAGCTTTGTAAACATCATGGTTATTTTTATGAACCAGTTTGGGCGGAATGCCAAAAGAGCAAGCAGCTCGTATGAGGCTTTGGAATCGATGGCCCCAACTGAATACCTCATCTGAACTCTTAACCACACACGTACTTGGCGTATCGTTTAACGGACTCTAATTCCAATCCCATTCTGTTTCATTCTGCAGAGAAATCGTGGACGAGAAAAGGAAACCATCATCGGTGAATGCACGCAACGTTATCCGGGAGCTGACGCAGAACGGTATCGCGGACTATGTCGGCTTCTTCCGGTCGCTCGACCCGTTCCAGGTGGCGTATCACCGGACCGGCGGTCGCTTCGAGCACGCCAGCACGATGCGCTACTTCTGCTGCAAGAAGCTGCGCTACATCTGGTGTGACGAGAGCAAGAAGTTCGTCAAGCTGCAGGGCCTGGACGTGGAGGTGCCGAGTGTGCTGATCCACCACGCGAAGGGCCTGTCCGTGTACGAGCAGAGCATCCGGCGGCTGATCTACGGCAGCAACGAGATCTTCATCCCGCTGCGCAGCGTGATGACGCTGCTGTTCCTGGAGGTACTCAATCCGTTCTACGTGTTTCAGATCTTCTCGGTGGTGCTGTGGTTCTTCTACGAGTACTACTACTACGCGGTGGTGATCATCCTGATGAGCGCGTTCGGCATCACGGTGTCGATCATCCAGACGCAGCGCAACCAGCGGGCACTCTACTCGACGGTCAAGAGCACCGACACGGCGATGGTGCTGCGCGAGACGATGGAGTCGGAGGTGATCGAGACGCGGTTCCTGGTGCCAGGCGACGTGCTGGAGATACCGGCGACCGGCTGTACGATGCAGTGCGATGCGGTGCTGCTGTCTGGCAACTGCATCCTGGACGAGTCGATGCTGACGGGCGAGAGCGTGCCGGTCACGAAGACGCCGCTACCGCTGAAGCGTGATCTGATCTACCACTGGAAGGAGCACGCGCGCCACACGCTGTTCTGCGGGACGCGCGTCATCCAGACGCGCTACATCGGGAGCGAGAAGGTGCTGGTGAAGGTGCTGAACACCGGCAACATCACGGCGAAGGGTGGCCTGATCCGGTCGATCCTGTACCCACCGCCCGTCGACTACAAGTTCGAGAAGGACTCGTACAAGTTCATCACCGTGCTCGGGATCGTGGCGTTCTGCGGGTTCGTCTACACGCTGTACACGAAGATTAGCCGCGAGATCGGCGCGGTGAAGATCATCGTCGAGTCGCTCGATCTGATCACGATCGCGGTCCCGCCGGCCCTGCCCGCCGCCATGACAGTCGGGCGGATGTACGCGCAGAAGCGGCTGAAGCGCAGTAACATCTACTGCATCTCGCCTCGCGCGATCAACGTGTCGGGCAGCATCGACTGCGTGTGCTTCGACAAGACGGGCACGCTGACGGAGGACGGGCTGGACATGTGGGGCGTACTGCCGAAGGATGCGACCACCAGCTTCCAGATCCCGCTGAAGAACGTCGCGCGCCTTCCGATGACCGACCATCTGCTGTTCGGCATGGTCACGTGCCACTCGATCACGTTCGTGAACGGTGTCATGCGGGGCGACCCGCTCGATCTGAAGATCTTCGAGTCGACCGGCTGGCTGCTGGAGGAGGCTAACGTGTCGGACGAGACGAAGTACGACATGCTGTTTCCGACGATCGTGAAACCGCCGCGCGCCGGCTCCCGCGCGGACCTTGCCAATCTCGAGCTGGACGTCGCGTACGACAACTCGAACGACATCGGCATCGTGCGCGAGTTCTCGTTCACGAGCGCGCTCCAGCGGATGTCGGTGGTGACGCGCAAGGTGTCGGACAACCACTTCAACGTGTACGTGAAGGGCTCGCCAGAGATGATCAGCACGCTCTGCCGGCCGGAAACCATCCCGGCCGACTTCCAGGCGAAGCTCGGCTTCTACGCCCAGCAGGGCTATCGGATCATCGCGATCGCGTACAAGCAGCTGGACAAGCGGCTCAACTACGGCAAGGTGCAGAAGATCGCGCGCGAGAAGGTTGAGTGTGAGCTGGAGTTTCTCGGGTTCGTCATACTGGAGAATCGGCTGAAGACGGACACGGAGGAGGTGATCGAGAGTCTGAACGCGGCCAGCATCCGGTCGGTGATGGTAACCGGGGACAATCTGTTGACGGCGGCGAGTGTCGCGCACGATTGTGGCATGATCCTGCCGGGCCAGAACCTGGTGACGGTGACGGCCCACGTCGACCGGACGGTGTCGCCGGAGCGGTACTTCCTGTCGTACGACATCACCGGCCAGCCACAGCTGACGCAGTCCGATATCATCAACGACAACCGGGTGCCGGAGAAGGTGCGCGAGAACGGGAACTACACGCTGATGGCGGAGTCGAACAGTATCAGCAGCTCGATCGACACGTGCACCATCACGACGCAGCTCAGCACCAACTTCGACAAGGACGTGCACCGGATCACGATCGAGGCGGCAGCGGGCGACGGAGGAGATGCTGACGACGTGAAAGTAACGAATGGCGATCTGGTCGCGAACGCTGCAGCCTCCGGTTCGTTCCGCTTCGCGCTGACCGGCAAAACGTGGGCGATCATCAACGAACACTTCCCGGAGCTCGTACCGACGGTCACCACGTACGGCACGGTGTTTGCGCGCATGTCCCCGGACCAGAAGCAGCACCTGATCACCGGCCTGCAGACGCTCGGCTACTACGTGGCGATGTGCGGCGACGGGGCGAACGATTGCGGTGCGCTAAAGGCGGCCCACACCGGCATCTCGCTATCGGAGGCGGAATCGTCCGTCGCGTCGCCGTTCACGTCGAAGAATCCGACCATCGCGTGCGTCCCGAACGTGATCAAGGAGGGTCGGGCGGCGCTCGTCACCTCGTTCGGCATCTTCAAGTTTATGGCGGCGTACTCGCTGGTGCAGTTCGCATCCGTCGTCGTGCTGTACTCGATCGACTCGAACCTGACCGACTGGCAGTACCTGTACATCGATCTGTTCATCATCTCGATCGTGGCGTTCTTCTTCGGCAAGACGTCCTCGTACGAGGGGCCGCTGGTGAAGCAAACGCCGTCTAATTCGCTAATATCGCTCGCGCCGCTCCTGTCGCTCGCGCTCCACATGATGGTCGCGATCGGCATCCAGCTGGCCGGCTGGTACCACGTGCAGGCGCAACCGTGGTTCGTCCCGTTCAACTACACGTCCGACCGCGAGCTGAACGATCACGGGTGCTTCGAGAACTACACCATCTTCGCGATCTCCTGCTACCAGTACCTGATACTGGCGATCGTCTTCTCGAAGGGTGCACCCTACCGGAAGTCTATCTTCTCCAACTACGGCTTCATCATCAGCATCGTGGTGAACACGGCGATCGCGGTCATGCTGACCGTGTACCCGCCGACCTGGATCGCGGATCAGTTCGAGCTGGTGATGCCACCCGACGGCGAGTTCCGGTTCCGGCTGTATCTGGTCGCGTACGGGCTGATCAACTTCCTGCTGTCGCTGTTCATCGAGAAGGTGCTGGTGGACGAGATCGCGTTCAAGCGGCTGCGCTACCGGTGGCACAACGTGGCCAAGTCGCGCCGCAAGTACCTGCTTGTGCAGCAGCAGTTCCAGCGCGACATCCACTCGCCGAGCGACTTCAAAACCGTGTACGGGTGGTCGAGCGAGAAGTACGATTACTGACGCCACCTGACGCCGCGTGTGGAGATGATCTCAACCGGCGGGTGGCTGCTGCTGCTCGCGTGGATGCTGCACGGTGTGGCCGTACTGGCGGTGTGCCACTGGAAGAACGCTGGCTACTACAACAGGGAGGCGAAATTCCGGTAGCACATCAATTGGGTCGGGTGCCATTTTCTTTCAACTTTGCTTTGCGCATGAACACCGAATGGAGCGGGTGCTGCAGGGAGTGAAGTAACCGCAGCGAACCTGCGTTGTTGGTACTGTTTGTGATAAGACGCAACTCAAGCAAGAAGCGTAGTTTCCATGTCTCGCAGCGAAAAAATCGCGTATAATGTAAAACGGCAAACTACGGTGCGCAGGAGAAACATCTAATACGAAGCGCCCGGAAGCGCCTTGGAAGCGCCTTGGAAGTGCGTTCGCTGCACAAGGATGGTGTGTTTTGTTGAACGTTTCCATCCATGAACCGGTATTACGATTGAAAGACAATAATGCGAATAATGCGGCGGCGGCGGCTGCTGTGTTGAACTGTCATCTTCTCTCTTCTCCCGCACCTAAACTGCTCTTCAGCATGCGCCGGTGTGCTTAACACACGTACCGAGACATAACTCACATCCATACACAGAACTATTTCGTTTTTTCGTGCAGGAGGGGGGTTATTCCCCAAAACATATTTATGAGCCTTTTTGCGCAAGGTGTAACAGGTGCTGCTGTGTGCTGTGGCAGATACGGGGTGGGCGGTTGGGATGATATATGAATATTTAGTTGCATGTATATATACACAAGTAAATTCGTATTTGTTCTATATATATCAGCAACAGTAACGAGTATTGGATGATGGAAGCGGTGCAACCTGCTGCAACTAGCCGATAGTTATTGCATATAGCGATTTGTAATACGTTTTACAACACTGAATGTGGCATAAACAAACCTACACACACACACACACATACACCCATGAAGGGATGAAGACGAACGATTAGTCAGTTCCGCGCGCGCTCCCTGTACTTTGTGTTGCCATTGTTGCTGTGTTGCGCAGGAAGCTAGTAAAGCCTCTAGGGGGAGGGGACGCGAATGTCTCATAGATGGACGGGACGAGAGAGTGTACGAAAGGCGTAATCGAGCAGGCGGATGTGGTCTTTCATCTCCTCTGAGCGTCTTTCGGTGCTCGCAAAACGCTTTAGTTGAATATTGTAAAGAAAATGGATGCCTAAGATGGCATCGAGTTTTTAGTATGTAGTGTTTTTAAGAATTCTTCCCTTAGGTTTATTCTCAAACGTTCTACGAAAATCTATTCTATCTTACCTGTACGTACTACACACAAAACCCACACAAACAGTTTACGATTCTTAGTACTGTTCTTCTAGACTATTCTCTCACAGCACTATTCTCGTGCTATTGGTATTGGTGGAAGAGGATTACGACGGAGGGCGCGTTAGTAGCGGTTTTGCGGTTGTTACGAATACATAGGGGGCACACTAGCGTAGGCATGAAGGCATTTTTTCCCAACCATGGTAAAACGTTTCCGATCGTAAAAAGCTACGTTCATCGCGATGTCTTCTCCTAGTGCGACAAGTGTTGTTCTTGAAACGAAGTTTCATCAATATTTTCGACTTTCCAGCTTCTTGTCAGATTCAGCGTGGTTGCAACATTACGATCGGAACTGTTTCCATTGGTTCACGATTGAACGTTTTCCAGCGGCGCAAGCGTGTGCGAGACGGTCATTAGAAACAGAACCCCTCGTACGTATCTCAAAGATCGTTCGGAAACAAACCAAATGAAATTTAACGCTGGGGAGGACAAGCTTAGATCGTTCATACTCAACGTAAATAGTGCAAAAAGTTTAGAACGGAAAGCAAACGTTATTCTACTTATACAAGGATAGCAGATGAAGCGTACGGACGATGCAAGTGTAGTGTTTGATTTGTCTTCACCCTTATAAAAAAAAGAATAAAGTGCACTAAAATGCACGCAAACACACACACACAGATACACATGGTGTAAGGGTTTTCAAAAACCTTCACGTACGTTTTAGCAGAGCGAACATTTATACGACACACACAATGCATTTTAGGATTATCCACTGTAGTAAGCCGTGGTTTGATTTGAAATTCGATTAAAAAGCAGTTGCATTGCCAGTACTATTTTTATTAGCGCCTTGTTTGGGCTGTTTCTTCGTTCGTTTTTTTTCTTCTTTCCTATGTATTTCATTACTTAAATACGCATCCTGGATGTCGGACGCGCAAGCGATTATTCGTTTTCTTGCAAAATCACAAATACATTTATCGTTAAAGACTCAGAAACCTATATTTAAAGCCGCGTGCAGCATAATACGGTAAACACTACTGGTACTGGGAGTAAAACATGAGTGGCACTAGTTAAATTAAATTGATAATAATAACACACGTGCGTGAAACAAGGTACATAAAATTAGTACTTTATTTATCCTGGTCGTCGGAGGGGTGAGCTAAAATTGATTCCAAATCAATTCAGTGCTGTACGCGCATGAAGAAACAAACAAACATACGCATTTTGTTGAGTGGAGCATTTGTGTTTGGATTGTGTTTTTTTGTTTGTTTGTTGAGAAATTACGAAAATCGCTGCCTGCATTACATGTATGACATGGTGCGAACGATTGAAAACTATAGTTAAGGGCGGACGGACTCGGTACTTGAACGGTGCTAGAATGAAGGTGAGGAAATCCGCGAGATGCAACCAAAATGGGGAAATGGATTTTGTGTGTGTCATGTATATATGTAACATTATGTAGCCGGGTTAAATTCAAAGAAATAAATCGATTCTACACCATGTGATCAATGGATGGCTTCATTTGGCTTTCCAAGTTTCAGCTGGCATGTAGTGGACACCCATGGAAGCTGGTAAGTGCTGACGTACATTTCGAAAATTTTCACCTTAAGAATTAGAATAAATATCACGTTTAGAAAGCTTGCTGTAGAAGTACAACCTGCTTAATTGCCTCGATTCGCATCCCCTACATTCTTTCGTTTGTAATCTGCTTGGCAAATACTCATATTACTATGTAAGTGAAGAAGAAAGGTTCGAACCGTGTTGTGGTACGTTTTTCTGAAAAAAAAAAGAAACGGTTCTTTTGTAAAGGCCACAGCACTGATTTGGCGATGTGGCAAATAGTCAAATAGCAAATAGCATCCCATGCTTATAGTTTGAATATGTGACCGAATATTCAGCAAAGTTTAAGATTAATGACCTAAAAGTTGGTTATTCTTTGATTCAAACGCGATCCAATTTTGAGATAACTACGATATTATCGAGAAATATTCAAGATTTCATAATTAATTACTATTTATTTCTGATTTTCGTACTGTCTAAACCGTTTCCTCTCGGGATTTCCTAACAGCGAGATCTTTTAGCGAGACAACTGCTCGAGGGAAAAAGAGCTCAAACGGGACTCACCACAGTATATTCCAAAATTGTCCAATTTAGCGGTTGCTCTATAGTGCGCGTGCAGTTTCCGCTCCCGGCTCCGGCAGTTTTCTCTCTGTGCATCTCGTTCCCCCAATTGAGTTGCCCTATTTGCATCTCGCTTCTTCGCGTCCGCTTGGTCGCTCACGCGGTCATCCACTTGGGCGCAATGGAAGCCGGCTGGCCGTGCTCGAAATTTGACGGCTGCTAACAACAACAGCAGCAAGAATAGCTGTCAAATGAATTGCCATTTGGGTACAAATTAGTGATGTGCAAATCCATATGGGATTCGATCCCTCCGATCCGATCCTACCTTGGATCGATCCTCCGAATCCGATCCGAATCCGAATGTTGTTGACAGGAGGGAGGGGGGGGGTAGCCGATACTGCTCCGGTTTGATCGGTTCGGTTCGAAGACCATACTTAATCTCCATAGTTCTTTTAGAACACAGTCAGATCACAAACCTGGCTAATCCTAATCCTGACAAATCGAGATCCCGAGAAATCCGGATTTAATTCCGGAATTCGCCAGGCACGAATCCCGGATTTCCCGGATCTGGAATCCCAGATCCGAATCCCGGCTTTCGAATCCTGGAGATGCCATATTTCAGATAGAATCCGGATTGCTCCGATCAGGGATCAGGATCTGGGATGCGATCCGGATTCCATGTCCCATCACTAGTATAATCTATTATGTTTGACAGTTTGTTGACAGTTATGTCTTCTTCTTCGGCGTGGTCGCAGGCAGGCAAATATTGATGTGCATGTTTCGGAAGTTTTTTCCTTCCTAAATTCGTCGATGGTGGTGCAAACCGTGCTCAAACAACGGATGAAGTGTCCCTCCGCACGGTGTGAGTGGAGCTAAAGCCTGTCCGTGTGTGTAAATCGTGAAATCAGTGCGCAAAAATCAGTGCTCGAGAGTTGGAAACGACTGGATTGTGCGGTGGCAAACCACAGCCGAAGCGGGTGGCTCGAAGCAAGTGGAAAAGAAGAAACGTCAAGAGGAAGAAGAAAAAGGAAAGCAAAAGTTGTTGTTTTGGGCACGGCCAAGTGTTGGAATGCGCGGTGAACTGAGTTGGGGCAACATTTCATCCATGAACGGATTAACAAAACACCGAAAATAGGTAAGTAAAGGCGTTTCACGCAAAGCGCCACCGATTTATAGTCATAATTTTGGTTGCGTTCTGCTCGCGGCCTACCTAGTGTGTACAACTATCGCAGCGCAATGCGAGTGTGTGAGTGAAAACAAAAAAAAACGTATATGGGTTGGTGTCGTCATAAAATTTGTTTGCTGTCGTTTTTGTCGTTCATTTTGTTGTGTGAGAAAACAGTGGGTGTTGTCTACTATGCGATGCGAAACGGTGTGATCCTGCAGCTACTTATTGTTCGTGCTTAATTTGTGATTACTAGTGGTCATAAATTTATAGTAAAGTGCCTCGAAGGAGTGTACCCCATTCCATGTTCGATGAGCGAAAGAAGAAACTGGAAGATGTGACACATACAACTACACGCGCTGGAAAGGTACGCTCTCACTTGCACTCACACACAGAAAGCAGCACAATGGGAACCGGCCGGGATGAAAGTGAAAAACATTCATTTAGTTTTCCATAGGGCAGCATTGCTAGGAATAAGCTAATGACTTTTAGATATGGTAAATTCACCTGTTTTTACCATATAGCACCTTAATGTAGATGTTTTGCAAAACTTGTAGTGTTTCAGTGTGACTCAAAATTTGTTTATATTTCTACTAAGGCTTTACTCAATATGAAATGCTAAAGTGCTAAATGCTCATTTAGATAAAGTCAATCTGATGTATCAAATGTTGTTCTATGTGTTTCTAACATTGTGTTAATTGAGTACCAATTGCTATGCTGTTCTAAATACACTGTTACAATTAATTGCACTCGAGAATAAATGGCATACATGAAAATAAAATATTTTTTAGGAATTTTCAATAACTAATCTCAACCAAATGACTCAAAGTTTTGAAGAATTTGTAAACTGTGTTTTTTGTACGACATATTTTTTTTTACATTTGATAAAAAATGATAAAGATGGTTGTGGATAAGTTTAAATAATAAAAAAATATGTAAAAAGAATATGATTTGTTGACAGCACGACAAAATGTTGTGATCGAGAACGAATGTTCCATATGTGTTTAACTTATTGTGAATTAGGGAAATAAGGATGGCATCAATTGTTGATTAAATAGGAACCTCAAATACTCCCTGTCGTTGTTCATAGCAGAGAAAAATAAGCATTCTGTACTTGCTACTTTTATCCCGACGATCGCCCACTGTGCCCGCAGCCTGCTTGTGTGGCGAATGGAAAATTTGCACACCGTTGTGCAGACGTCAGTTGTTTGTAGTGGTGGCGTGCGTGACACGGGCGGTCCCGCGAGTGACGACAAGCCCCGACGAGAGCGCCTTGTGAGACGCGCGGGTGTGTTACTGGATGGACACACGATTTCGCGTGTGATAAGGAATTCTGGCGGCGCTTGCTTGTGTGTGTGTGTGTGTTTGTTTGCGTGTGAGGGCGTATTTTCTTCTGGCAGCCGCCCAGAAAAGGAAAATTAACCCGGGATATTGTACGTGAAAACCGAAATGTGAAACACCCCCCCAGTGGTCGCTGTGTCGCGGCGTTTGCGAGGGTGTCCAGCGAGAGAAAAAGAGAGAGGAGGAGCGCGAGAGAGCATTAGCATTTCCTTTCCGGCATTAATAATCCAGAGTAGCATTATCAGCAAGCAAGATCATAAACGAAACGGAAGAAGATGCGTGAGTCGTGTGCCCGAGACGGAAATTCTGTGCGAGATGATTTTGGCACTAACCCGGAAAAGGTGATCCTATGGTACGGTTAAGAGAAGCAGAAGCCGAAGAAGAAGAAAGGTGTGTATTACGAGTGCTGGAAAACGACGAGGAGGAGGGCAGAGGTTGGAAAAGTTTTAAGCTTTCCTGCGCCAAAGGCACGTAGCGGAATCACCTGTCAACGTCGTGAGCACAGTGAGCAAAGGGGATGATAGTATTTGCAAATAGCAGAAAGGGTGCGGCAACTGACTGGTGCTGCTGCTCCAAAGGCTGCGACACCACACCGAACCGCCGGTGGAAAAAGCATCATCGTCGTGAAAATGTGATAATTGATTGGGCTCATCCCGTGTGTGGTGAAGAGTGAACGGATGAGAACAGAAAGGAAAAGCGAAAAAAAGCACACGCGAAAGGATTACGCCCCTAAGTGTATGAGTGAGTCTTCGGTTATATATGTGTGTTTTTTCCCCCGTACATCCTTCCTATCAATCTAATCCCTCTGTTTCCCACGTCTCTTCGGACTGCGCTATGAGGGAAGATTTTTCCCGGGCGGTGTGAAAACGCGCATCCAGCAGAGAGTGTACGGTGGATGTCCTGAGAAGCATGAGTTTGGGGGGGGACCGGGGAGATCTACTGTGGCTACTTCTAAATTCCTTTTAACCGCACTTCGTCTCGGGAGGAATGCGCCAGATGGACGCGGGCACTCGAGATAAAAAAGTTAAACTGCAGTTCCGCAAATACTGTGTGTGGTCCAGCAAAACGGCAGTGACGACGGTAGCGCAAGTGTGTCACCACCCGAAGCACAGGCAGGGAAGAAGAAAATCCACGGCAAAGTGCGTGTGTATCCTTTTCGGCTGCGGTGAGATAAAATCCCTGTGTGTGCGAGCACGTAGCCACGCAGCAGAGCGATGGGAGCGAGAGAGCGAGTGTGTATGTGTGCGTGTGAGAGAGTCTCTGGCGTGAGATGTGAGTGAGGCAGTGTGTCTCACGTTTTGGTCCTTTTCGTCCCCGTAGTGAGAACGGGGCGAGCAGCAACACACACAGAAAAGTGGAAGAAAATTTGTCACGAATTCTACGCATTGCTCACATGCTGTTACCGCACATATCCGGCGCTATGCTTTCCGCCAGGCAAACAAATTGTTTATTGTTGCGTGTGTGTGTGTGTGTCGGCAAGCGTGCGGCTCGTTTTCGTTGTCGAAGAAGCTCGAGTCGCGGGGACAAACAGTTGCGCTTGTTGGTGTCGTTTGCGCAAGTGATTAAGAAAGATGTATTAATATAAAGGCCTTAGATTTGATTAACCCTTTTGAGATTATCTGTTAATTTCTAGACTTGAGTACTTGCATGGTTGACCAATTTTTAAGCTAATTACTTTAGAGACGATGCAAGAATAGTTGTCAATTACTTCGGACTTTTAACATTGGCCCATACTTTTCTGCAGCCAGACTGATTATTATTAGTATTAATATTGAATTTCCAGATGTTTGCGATCGTTATCGCCTTTTCTAGCAATCAAATGTGGATATGTGTGCTTCTTTAAATCAGATCCTTGATCCCTACGAACCAACGGCTTGATCACTTTGGAGTTTTTGTAGCTATACTGATAATACTGCAGGATGACAATCCCTCCATATCCTTCCCTCGCTCGAGGTTTGCCTGTTTACTATTCATCCATGCGTTGAAAAATGTGACTCAGCGGTGGAAACAACGTGTCCCATCTTCTATACGCCAGGGGGTCAAGCCAGATCTTGGCATATGCTGACGGCAGGTGAGCGAGGTAAAACCCAGGTTGACACCACTAACGATTCTGCTAATAAATGCTAATAGCCTACGACGAGCTGACGTGCAAATTAGTGATTCGCGTTTTAAAGTCGGGGGTTTGTCTATAAAAAAAGACTATATATCAAAACATCTGTAGTCCCAGTACTCATAGAACGCCTCAGCGCCATATACCCTGTCCAACAATGACGAAGTCTGCTTAGCAGCGTTCGAGGGTTGATGTGGCGAAGTATTTTCCACGTATGTGTGGAAGGAGATATAACTATTGTGCAGATTATGGCTGATAGGCCAAGACTGCAACTTTGCCAATCGCCAATACCATTATCGGCAAGAATGAATTATTTCTCAAAATTGTACAACTAAAAGACGACCGAATCGGTACTGCCGATCCCTCTGAGGAGACACTTGAAGAAAACACTTTCAAACATTGTACTGAACTCGACGTACACACGTGTCATGCAACCTTCATCGAGCAGCGCCGCTTCTTGACGGGTAACGTAATTGAAAAATATTTTCGTTATTTACGATTTTCGTTTGGAAGATTTATTGCAATAGAAATAACGAATGTGCCACTTTTGTAATTGGATTGGAATGAGTTGCTGCCTCAAACGATTTTGATGGAAAAATCGTACAAATGGGCTACAGTTTTCAGTGAAACCCAAGGAGTACTTTCAATTACTTTTCTCTTGAAATTACATGAAAATTACATAATGTCCTAATAGTCACAACATAAACAGCGCTCTACATGTGATATTCTATTCAATTTATCAACTCATCATCCCATCATCCGTCGGGAGCTACGGTGGCCAACCTTCATACAGGTGATATTAATCATCAGTGTGAAACTCTCTCTCCCTCTCGCACCCGCGTTACGGCCGCTCTATTACAGCAATAGTAATAACTCCATTCGATCGGCGTGGCAATGCTGCAATTCCCTCGCAGCGAAACGCACGCCCGTAGCAAACGTGCCATCATTACGGGTAGAAATCGTCACAAATCGGGAGTGGCGGAGAAGACAGACGACCCAGAACAGCCCGATCGCTGCGACGGGATTTGCGGTCACAAAGCGCACAACATTGAAACCGCGAATAACACTAATAACGGCCGGGCGCTTTAACTCTCCCCCCGTTCGCCGTGACCGAAACCGGTTTGCTGCGCTCCGGCCTCTGGCACACTTTTTCGCGGATCCAGTCCATCGTGGACGAGTGAGAGGGGGTTACGGGGGGGTTGGAGGGGACTGGGGGGAGGTTGTTGCGTAGTAGAACCGATTGCACTTTCTCCTCTGCTGGCGTGTGTGGTAGTAGTGGTGGTGGTTTCACAGAACCAGCATCCGTACCGTGGAACAGAGGCACCGCCAGCTTTGAGCAGTGTTGTACTGTGTGTCATATGGGTTTTTTGGTTTCGCTTATGATAGTCATATTTATGAGAATGTGAATATTAGTGCTCTCTTATTTGATATAACTATAAAAGTTATAGACTTTATTTATACCACGTAAATTTGCTAGCGGAAGAAGGTCTCTAGTTGAGATTTTGGTACCGGTACGATCGAGTGAAGATCGATGCCGCTACCATTACACCACCGAGTTGTTCCCGGGGCGTAATGTTAATTGTTCTTTTAAATCTTATCTGGTCAGTGCGAAGCCTTTCCAGTGCATTCGAACATTTATGAATTGAAAAAAAAACACTTTTAATAGAAGTTTATATTTTTCTCATTATGAGAATAGCATAGACTAACCGAGCAGAAAATACACATATTCGAAAAAAATAAGATTTCGAAAAATAATCGAGATTGTGGAAAGAATTTGTATTAAATTTTAATTTTATCTTTTCCCATATAACCGTGGAAGGTACAATGGGATTTATGTTGTTATAAAAATTGCTTGAAAAATAAATCAGGAATGATAAAAAGTTAGAGGAAAAGTTGGACTGTTGTGCGGTGACGTACAATCAGCCTGTCCCGTGTCGCAGCGGTCTCTGCCTGTCAAGGTCCCATGTGCCGGGGGTGGAGGAGGATCCCAAGACGACAATCGGGAACAATCGGTTGAATTCAATTGGAAAATGTAGCAAAAAAAAAACGAAAACACTCGCAAAAAGAGAATAAATAAAACGAGTCCGGTCCGGTTGCAGCAGATCCAGTATCAACCTGGTGTGCGGCTATCGTGTCCTGCCGATAAGGAGAAATAAAAAGCAACTCCTTTGTAGCACCCTTACGTCAAACCGCTGCTGCTTTCCGTTGATAACGACGATGATAATGATAATGGTGTTCGCGCGCAGCAGCAGCAGCATTTGTGGCATACTTTTGCCGCTGTCTTGCCAGAGCCAGAGAAAGCGGCGGTGTGGATCATTTGTCCGTCCGATCCGCCGTGTGGACGGATCCGCGACAATCAAAGCAATAAGGGATGACCTTACACGGCACGGCAGCACGCCGCACGACTGGGGCGGAACCTGGCGCGGGACGGCAGCCCCCAGACGCATTCAGCGACGAAAGGCAATATGACAAATAACCGGAACGACCTCGAAACAAGTAATTGGATATCCTTTGTTGTGTGTGTGTGCGTACGTGTGGGTGTGTGGGATGGCATCGAAGTCGCAACGTGACTTTTGTGTCCCGGCGACCTTACCGCCGCCACGTGCTGTTGAAGTGGGGGAGAGTCGTGCATGACGTAGAGAAAAATCAAAACATCTTCCAGTTCCGGCGCTCCCGGTTTTGGTTGATTGGTGATCTTACGTGTGGGACGCGACGCGATACGGGGATATCGATCCTGTCGGACGTGCATTTGTTACGATTGTCATGTACTTATAGTGTTGGATTTAGTTCTCGATCTAAGTAGATCTGTTTTTTGTATCTTTATCACACACCGAAGAATTCTCTGAGAATGTTGTTGCTTTTTTATCAGCTTCAATATCAGATATTTTCAAAATGGTAACCTAACATTTGCACGAGAAATCAGTATCTCCAATGCGGGAAATGTTGCGTCATATCGCGAGATGATCTGTTTTCTTATCGTGTTTCGAGAACTGACATGACAAATTCTCTTATCGGATTTGTTTTCCGGAATTTTGTTCGTCCACATAATTTTGGGTTGATGGATAAATCTCGCTCACGGTGGGTCAAATATTTCTTCTGACCAAGTTCTTTGAAAAAACTATAAAATAAACTACCTGATACGTCTTGTTCGCCTGATACGTCTTTCATTAGAAGAAATGTTCAGAAAATCTTTGTAATGAAAACAACTTTTGTTCATCGTAGAATCAAGATTTTATGAGCGAATTTACTGTCAATATCTAGAGAAAATTTCAGAAAATAATGATAATTTTCTCACTTTCTATTTGTCACATACAATTCTCTCGTACAAACTAGGATCACCGTGTAAAGGTGAATTTGTTTTAAGCGCATCTGAGCAAATGCTCGGAAACAATTGTAAAATCGATGTAAATGTCTCCTGCAATTCAGATGCAGAACCGTAATGTGAACATAGTAAGGTCGCTTAAGCATATTTCTTATATTCTTTTATACAAAGGCTCTTTGTGTCATGACTAGAACACGTATAAAAGATCGACATGGTGCTACTTTCTTTGTCGCAACCTTGTTATTAACAAAAGGCAGTTCTTGCTAACATCTGGCACCCGGTAGTTGCTACTTAACAGGATCATGAACGCTTCGTCGGTTACCTCGAGTACAACTGACCGCATATAAATACGCTTATCGGCGCTGGTGTTGCTGAAATCACTGTGAATGTCACTGCGAGGTTTTCTCCAGCAATCCTTGGCTTTCCCTTTTGCGACAAGGAAATTAATTTCCCGGGTGGTAATTTTCTCGTCTGGCTTACTTCCTTCCGGTAGGTAATGATTTGCTGCACATCAAATGGGATTTCGCTTTTCCTTCGCAACGTTTCAATGGCGTTTACTGACGGGAGTTGACGCGTTGAAAATCTTCCATTGGAGTTCCTTTCTTACCCAAGACTGCTGGCAAACTAAGCAAACTGCTGTTGATAAGAAGAACATTGCAAAACAGAAGTTTTTCCAAATGCATCATTCAGTACGAATAACTCGAACAAATGGTTGAAAAACTCCCTAACATCATATGTCACCAAAACCTGCAGATGCAATGTATTGCATCATGGACTGAGTGTCGCCATCTGTTGATTGGTAACGTAACTAATTACTTGAAAAAAATATTTTCGCGAAAAGTGTTATATTTTCAGTGAATTTTTGAACAGCTTGCCCAAAATTGGAATGATAACTTATATAATAAATATTTACCGACAGTTTATCTACTTTCCAGTTCATTTCCACAGCTGCCGGCAGGTGTTAAAATCACATTCAAAGAAACGATGCACTTTAAAAATCTCCTTTTGTGCGTCACGTCCGCACCATTTTTTTTAAGCTGTTGCAAATCTACTAATTCTATTCCGCACTAAAATTGCTCGCTGTGGGGAGAGGCTTTTCTTCTTCGAATAAAAAGAACCATTTCACGAAAACTCAATATGAATGTTGGTGGTTTTTGCGTTAGTTTCACTTGCGGAAGTGATACCGCGTTCGCGTTGGCAGCGGCAGCGACCGAAATCTCTGCTCACTGCGTCACGACAGCCGCGCCCGGTCGTTAGGAGGAGCCGCTCTGCTGCTCCGGGAGCGAAGCTCATTTTCTCCGGCGCGCCTTATGCTAATCGGGTATGCAAAGGCAGCGAAAGCGAAAACTCACCTTATGTTCCTTGGTGTGCTTCGAGCACGGAGTTCATCTTATCAGAGTGGAAGTATTTTTTGCCTCTTTGGGGGTTCGTTACATTTTTAGCCCATCAAAATGCCAACCGAACGCTCTCCCATCGTTCCTCGCGCTAAGTGGAACTAGCTGGTGCGAGGGTGTCAGGAGGGTGGCACAGATTATCTATAATCAACGGCGAATTTTCTTCCCTCCGTGCATCGAATCCTCGAGCAGAGAACACAGAAAGTTCATCGTCCGTGCATCGGCACACGGACGATGGAGGAGGAAAAATCGTTGCATCCGGCGTAGTTGTCAGTGGAAAATTCTCACCGGCTTCCGGCGTCTCGTTTGCCGCGTCCTTCGTGTAGAAGACGTATCCTTCGGCATCTGGCAAACCAGCTTAAAGCACAAACATTAAAGCGCACACCGGCCGGCTCCCACCTCGGGAATGGGAATCGAAGAGAAAGATCGATCCACTCGCGGCAAAACGAACCGATAATAGATCGGTGCAGTCGTAGATAGACAGGGCTGCACCCACCCCCACACCATCACGAGGAAACGGGTCGGCAAAAGTGGAAAATTGATCATTTCGATTCACTCTCTTTCGCTCCAAAAATGAGGAAAAAAAAACAAGTACGAAAAGAAAATATTTCACAGCCCGCCGAAGCATTATTCGATACGAAAAATTAGACAGCTTTTCATGGGGAGTTTCCCGACGTTTTCCCCGTCCCGAGGAGGATGCTCCTTGTGTCCAGTATCGTAGGGATAAATAATGGCCCCAGAGTGTAGCGATCCTATCTTCGGCTGGCTTTCTTATTTATGCTTTCGTCCGTAGTTTGCGATTTTTGTGTTGACCCTTGTCTCGTGCCTGCGCACACACACACACACACACATACATCCAGCCACCTGGCGGAGGGAGTTCTGGAAGTGAGCGAAACGGGAGAGAAATACAATTTGCAATCAGGTAATTTGCCAGATAGGATTGTTTAATGTTCCCTAATCAGATCAGCACGGTCAAAATTCTGGTGGGTTCCGCTTCCGGCAGAGGGAAAGTAGAAGACTTTTTTGTTGCTGGTGGTGTTGGCGCCGGCTTATTTCGCTATCAGAGTACGGAACGACGCCTGTGTCCACTCCACGGGGAGTTCGGTTCGTTGCGCTCTCAGCTCCTAGGTGCTAGATCATCATGCAGCAGTAGCTGCTGTGTTGCGCAATTTATATCCTGTCCGGTTCCTCCTGTCCCAGCATCCGAGATCGTGGGCAAGCGTCACGTTCCAGTGGGCTAATTAGTAGGAAAATTATTAACACACCACCGCGGTGCCATTTGCAGTTGCGTCAGTGTGTTTTCTGTGCGTTGCAGGCCGAGGTTTCGCACGAGTTTCATGAGAAATTTCCGCTTTTCGCGTCTCACTGCAGTTGAGATTAGATTTGGGGGTTTCGTTTTCGGCTAGGGAAAGTTTTTTTTCTCGGACGATGCGAATGTACGAAATTGTTCACCTGATTAGTTCCTTTCTGCCTACTGGCTATATTGATATAAATGGGAAAGCAAATTTATTTTATCACCCAGCTGCTGTTACCCCGAGAAGATGGCAACCTTTCGGAGCAAATAATTACCCATCTCTCTCAGCATAATTAATAGACTCCTGGGACGCCTGGGAGGAGTGTGCCAAGAAGGAAGATGGAAGGTGAATTTTACTTGTCTGTTTATCGCTGAACCTTCGCTAAACAAACTCGAGCTTTGCGTTGGGATTGATCGCAGTGTTTGAGAAAAAAATCACACTAATACGATCAATTGACTCGCTCATTAGCAGGTTAAAGTGGAGCTGAAGATTCGGCGTTACATGTTTGAAGCGTTACGGTTTGTGTCTTGGGTGCAATTCAATGCCTACGCCGTACTGGGCATATGATCAGCTTTTGCTAGAGAGGGAGGATCGTTTCTGTGAGATAAGAAGTGTTGACAATTTTTATGTTAGAACTCTCAGGATTCTTACTCCTAAAACAGCACGAACACTGGACGATTTTTAATTATTTTCAGCTGGTGTGAATGACGCAAAATTATCCTATGTCATATTGTTCTGGTCCTCAGAGCTATTGTAGAACAACTAATCTCTCTTATCCACTATTATAAAACAAGTATGAAATAGATTTGTTTTAACCATTCAAACTAAACTATAGTTATTCTACCTTTTACTTACATTTGGACCACAGTTAAATAACGTCCGTTTTGATTTTTGGGTTCAAAAACAAGGAAGATGGGTTCCTCATGAACTGAAACCGCACCAAGTTGCCTAACTGATCAAAACATGCCTGAAAAAACTTGAGCTGTGATATTCTACCTGTCCCACTATATTCCCTATCTCTCCGTTCGATGGCACATAAAAATGGCTTAATTCCTGGATTGCCTTCAAAGACGAGAAGTGCTCACAGTAAGGGATGAAAAGATTATACCTGAAAGATGACAAAAAGTCATAAAAAATTGACTTTGTGATTAACTAAACTTTTCTAATGAAACAACGATAAAAGGCTAAGTTTTAATATGATAACGCTCAATATAAGATATACCACACACAATCAGATACAATAGCATATAAAGCAGACTTCAGATTTTCCTCTTCAATTTAACCTCGGGCGCAATAAACGAAAGTTTCTTTAATCCTAACCTTCTGAAAATAATACCATGCCGGTAAATTTGACACCGGTTTATCCATTCGGCGCACGTGCTGTTTGTTGTGTACCTTTTTTATTGCGAAGAAATGAACATGGGAACAACCTGCTCTGCTCGATAGCAAACACAACATAGCACGGCGAGGCAGCAGCAACAGCGCCAGCATATGATGCACATTCTTTTAATTGTTTCCAGAGCAGTTCGCCGGCGGCGTGGAGGCTGGAAACCATCGGGCCATATTTCTTAGCGCTGTTATATACGCCGGCGGAGGAGGAGGAGGCGAAGCATATTGCAACCGAGTAACGCTCGCTTACGCCACGCACGGCATCTTTCCGCAGACGGTGAGAATCTCCATCCTTCATGCCCCCACGGAACGAGAGAGAGAGCGAAAAAAAAAACAATGGACCGGTGGAAAGCCTCGAGGCAACAATAATAAATTAATCAAGAAAATGGCCCAACGGCGGCGGACCACGGCAAGTCCTTCGCGGCGCCGGAAGCGCACACACGGCAGAAGATCAACCTTTGGCCGAGGAGGGGCTGCTATATATCTGGCTAAATTGTTCTGGCACATGGCAATGGGTGATTAATGGGTTGTGATCGGGCGAGAAGCTGTTGTTTTTTCTCTTTTCGGTCCATAGTAGCAGCACTTGAGTAAGTAACAGCAACAACATGACGTGTTCCGCGACGGAGCCACGACGTGGAATGTGCACCGGAGTGAAGTGGCGGCGTTCGTCAGATTGAGCCATTTCGCGTGTGCAATTTTTCAATTTCCCTCCGCTCGTTCGCTCTCCAGACACGTGCTGGCGGTGGTACATTCTTGTGGCAAAAGAACAGCGAACTATGGAGGAAAAACTTTCAACAAAAATGTAGCTGCTGCTGTTTGGAAATTATGTTGGACAGCTTATTCGTGCTTATTTGTGCCTACATTTAGGCGCTAAGGTCTTATCACAAGATTTAGTCTCAAAACTGAATGGAGCTTTATGTGTTTGAACAACATTCTAAATTGGCTCGTAAGCTTCATGGTTTTCTTTGTGAAAACCATCAAACTCATCCCACTCCAGAATCAATTTGAAACCCATCTAGCCGTAACCCTTACCTACGGCTTCAAAATCCATCAACAACTCGAACAACTTATTGAACTTTTCAACTGCACCAGCGCGGTAACCGGCAGCATCCAGCTAGTTCGACGGCCCTAATGTTTTCGAGAACGATGTCTGATCGCAACATGATTAATCGAACGTTGTTTGAACGCGGTGTTATCACGTTACACCACAAATGACTCTGTGCGCCACTGGCCCGCCAAAAACTTCGCCCTTACCCACCAGCTCTCGCACTCGATGGAAATGTCCGATGCATACGAGTGCTCCAAACTTAATAACACACTTGTCCCACAAATTCGAAACCCGCCGGTCCCGATTACCGAACGGCAGCAGGGAGGGTCGCCGATAGTTTTACGGTTTAGATGGTCATATTTCGAGCAAGGATGGTCGCGGCTGGTCTATCCCCTTTTCTCGGATCTTCAAAAGACTTTCCACCCAATCGTGGACCAGCTCACTCTCCGCATCGTTAGATGCAGCTTTTGGAGGCGCTTTTACGAACACCGGAATCCATCTTCCGCAACGTCGCCAACTTCGAACCCGATAATGATGCATTTTAGGGGGAGGCTAGGAGACTAGCTCCGTCTCCTAAGGTGGTAGTTGGGTGTTGAAACCGGCGACGGTGGTTCCTTGTTGAAAGGAAGAAACACACAGATGACGTGCTGTTACCACCTTCTCTATGGAGCACATCTTCCGCTCGAACAGTCAACTCACTTATTGCATGGTCCCTCGCCGTGCTTCCACTCTCAAAAGGACAGTGTTTGTGTGTATGTGTATGTGAGCGTATTTGATCAGACCAAACCGAGGAGCTTCTCGTACCGGCGGGGGGAAGTGTGATGTTCCCATTTTTGGAGGTTCAAGGGAGAAGAACACACATTTGCGGATACGTGGATGAACTAAGATAAGGGCGAAAATAGAGTGTTGATGAGGTGAGGCGGCTGGGAGGAAGGCTGGGCGAGAGTCATTCGAAGGATTCGCTATGTTCGACCGCGCGAGACACAGAGTATTTTCGGAGGGGACGTCATCAGCGTTAATACAGGCACGACGCGGCTTCACTTGTTCTTGGCCTCTGTGTGACCGGCTCACTGTCGTCGTCGTCGTCGGTTGAAGTGTTTCCTCCCTGTATGTGTGTGCCTTCCTGTGTACGTCGAGTACATCCGCGTCATAACTCCCTGCACCCTGCCGTCGCGTCAAAGGGTTTTCACTTCCTGTGAGGTGAAGTAGCGATAGGACGAGATTCGCTGGATGTGACCCAAACCATGGACAGTGCCTTGCCGGTTTTCCACCATCCAGCGCCGCTCGCGTGGCTGTAGTAGTGTAGTACTTCACTCTCTTGCCGCTCTCGAGCAGGAGAAAAATCGATTTTTTTGCTGCCCCACACAACACTGCCCGAACCTCACATATGTAGTAGGCACAGCGTATAAGCATGCCCTGGCCTGCTGCACGCTTTGTCCCCCCGCCGCTGTAGGAATGGAATCCTTGCCCTTCCTTCTTCGCTCCACTCCGCCCTCTGGTCGTCACTTCCGGGGAGGGTACGTACGGATGGTTTCGTCGCAGCAGAAACAATTGTACTTGTTTCGGGTGCATGGTGGCTAAACACGAACAGGGGAAATATTAGCACAGGTTTGGCGGTTTTTATGGTCAGAAGGTCGAGTGTGGTTTTTGCCGGGACAGGTTTTAGGGTTTCTTTGCGAGTTTGCTATGCTTCTATTTTCACATTTCACCGGCATAAACAGCGTTATTGCTAGCGGTCGGTGTACTTTATTATTTTTCGTTTTATGCATGTTCTTTTTGTAATTTTACTCGTTCTTACCGTAATCCTTTATGTTTCTATTGTATGCCGTATGGTTGTGTTGCTAAACATGTTATTAAATATTTTTATAATCTATGTTTTACTAATTTCTCCTCACTTGTCTTCTATTATTTTAATTGTTACGTTTATTCAACGTGGATATGTTTATTGTAAAAACCCTTGCTCCGAACATTTATGTAAATATATTATATAATGTATTAAGTTACATATTTGTCTTCATTTTTATTGTTGGTTTTTATGACTCTTGAGAGATTTATTCAAATGAATCCTGAGTGGAAATTAACCCGTATCATGATATATTAGAATCTCGATTCTGAGTCATGACCTCCATGAATCTCAGAAAATTCACACATATGGAAGATTTGAAGATCTTCATAGATTTATGAATTTTCAAACAATGATGAATCTGAAGAGATTCATGATTCAAATATACAAATTCATGAACCAAAATCATGAGATTCCGATCCATTTGTTCAGTTTGAAGATTCCATTGATTTCATGAATTTGATTCCTCAATAAACATATTTGACATTGGAGACCTCTCCTTCTCTCGCGACTCAAGTTCAACACACGCGTTTTGATAAGCAGGGCTGTGCCAGTAGCAATGTAAATTGATCTTTCGTACCTCGGGGCAATCGCGAAACTTCCCTGTCCTCCCCCGTCTGCTCAGTAACGGATGAACTGCAGCTATTTCGGTAGAGTGTGGCGTGGGTAGGTTTATGGCCCTCTTTGATAATACGTCCTTGGACTAAATTATCCCTCCAGCGGGACTCATTGCGAGTGACAACATCCGCTGCCGCCTATCCGTGCCTCTACACGGTCGCTTACATAAACGTAACCTCCTCCTCCGCTCGGATTGGGATTTTGAATTATTTTTCCATATCGATTTCAACGACGGGGGCTGCCCGATGAGCGGCGGGCCCGAAATGAAACTGTGTTTGCCTTCCGTTGTGATTGAAACGAGAGCGCCGGCTCCGTGTCTTGTGCCGCCGGGCCGTGTTGTTGGTTGGGTTGTTGTGATTCCTTTCTTGCCGTTCTGCTCTTCCAATCGCGCGCTTGATTGGGTTTTAAATTCACGATTTTGTTGTTTCTGGGAAATGAATACATCTGTTTCGGGATGCACAGATGAGTTTGTGCCACATCCCACACTTTTTTGAGCTTTCATTGTGTTTTTTTTTTGTACACATCGACGAATTTTCTAATCAGCAACCAATATCTTACGACCCCTGTGGTAGTAAGTTCAACATTTGATTGCTCACTATATCTTATGTACAAATGAAGATACGTGAACAACTGTCTCGCTAAATTAAAAAAGAAAAGAGTGAAACGAATTTGAAAACTTCTATTTCTGACACGTCCATCTTGGTCTTGAGAAAGTTTCAAAGTTTCAAAATTTTAAGAAAGTTCACAGAAAAAGTATCAAAATATTGAGTTGTTTGTCTTTAGTTTTAAAGCCTTAAGATGGCACCACCTAATACAGGGCGTTCGGGATAATTTTGACATTTACATTTTTGTTTATAACTCGTGATCGAGTTGGCATAGGAAAACAAGCAATACGTCA
>KB672991.1:45397-84598 GCA_000349145.1 Anopheles dirus
ATAGAAGCCGAGGGTGGATATTTTGAATAAAATGAATAAAATACATGGTAAGCTACTATTTCTAAAACAAAAAAAATCTCCCCGATGATTAATTTTGCCATAAAAAATATTGTCTTTCTCCGTAGGTGACTGTCAAAATTATCTCGAACGCCCTGTATAGGCTTAAAGTCTTCAGCGATTCATTTACCTATGGACGCTACAGATTTCTTGAAATATGAATGCTGACCCTGCTGAATGAATGAAATCAGTAAAGTTCTGGGGGACAAACTTTTTGTCAAATAATTCTAGTCATCTTCTATAAAAATCTCTCCTTTAAAAATCAAATAGAACTGTTAAAAATCGTAGGCACGTAGCATATACACAAGATAACCTATAACCCTGGTCGATAAATGATGTCATGAATGTATTTCTACTGTTGCTGTGCTGCGTATGCAGATAACTATGAGGCAAACACTTAAAACTACTTTAGTGCGGCACGTTGACCGATAAACTCCACATCAAGCCCTCCAAGATATAGCCCATAAGCAACCGAACGCGTCTCTGGGAGAGTCAACAGTAAAACGTTCGGAGAAAAGCCATAAAACACGGCGCGAGTACAGAACAAAAAATATATATGTATACAGCGCCCAGTGTTGTCATAAAGAAGCAGGTCGGAATGGTTGTGTGCATTTAATAATGGACTTTCGGGCTCGGGCCACAAACAATGGGCCGAAGGGACCACCAGAAGCAATGAATGAATTTCCAGTCGGACGCGTGGCCATCCATAATCGTCGTCGGCGTCGCCGCCACTGGAAGAGAAGAAGACGGCACAAAAATGCACCCATAAAAAAGGCATGCGAAAGATTTATGAATCTTTTACGCGTAGAATCGGTGATGCTGTTGCGTGCGCCCAACAAACGTAGTGTGAAGAGGGGGCGCTGTTGCGTGTATATCCACCGAATCTCTACGCGGTTCTTCCTTCCGTCTTCGGTGCGGAAGCCCGCGCCGGAAGCATTAGCATACGAATGGGAGCATGAATGATGGGCTTCCAGGTCGTTCATTTGTCACCAATACAAACGCGAGCGGTGCGGAGACAGTGTATGTGTTGATCTCTTAATGATCTTTCTTTGGCATAGATTGTGAGAATTTTTTTGCGACCTAGTTTTTTTACGGGAGAACACAACAGATTTAAATCAATCTATAGCTTAAGCAATCAGAAGTGAACATCGTTTTTTTGTTGGCGGAACTGAGCAAAAATCGCAGATTTTTGTTTTACTTACAGCGCGTGCCCTAATCACTGAGCGAATTAATTACGCTTCATTTATACCGGCATAACGATTCGCTAATGGAAGCTCATTCAATTACCCGTCGAAGAGAATCGAATAAATCTTCCGCACTTCGGCTGTGTGTTCGAGAAGGAAAGCACTCAGAAATGGTCTAAAAAAGACATTTGGACAATACACAATACGAAAGGAAAGTAAATGCTAACGAGCTATTTAAACAGTCAAGAATGGTATAGGGTTGGGGCAAAAAAAAGCAGACGCTTAGAGAAGGTTACCTTCACCATTTGCGTCTATTCGTGATTTACTCCATCCACCATCCGGTTACTTGGACCGGATTTTGGACGGATGGATAATTGGAGAAACAGTTTTTACCACCGAAAACTAATCACTTCAATCGATTGAACGAAAATGGCGATAAGTGTTCGTTATGTGCAAAAAAACGGCGACGGTTTTCAATTAAATGCAGCGTGGTCTTTACATTCAAGCGAACAATGTACTGTTGGCAGCTTACTGAAAGCAGGTGTATTGTTGAAAACATGTTTGAACCAATCCCTTTTTCGTTGATTACCCACGAGGTACATGTGTTGAAAGGATGACGCTGTCCTATCGTTAGAACTGATGAAGGCGTATACGAACAATGAGCTCGTAGTAATGCAAAACGTTACTGTAGTATTTTGTACGTATGACGGAGCGTCCTACTTGGATCGTAGAGTACGAGAACGGGTACTAAGAGCATTTTCCAACCGCACAAACTCGACTTGTGCACTGACGGGGATATATGCCAGCTGGACAGTAGGGGAGATTGCCTTTGCGGTTGTCCGAATGCTGAAGCTTTAGCGCTCTTTCTACAAACCACTCCCTTTCACCCCAAACAACCTTAACAATATGCAAAAAAAACATCCCTTTTGGAACCTAGATACCGATTGGAGATCCTCCCGAAAGAAGGAGTTCGTTGTTTGTGGAGATGGATGAAAATATTTGGTCAAATCTCGCACAAACGTAAGCTGGTGCGCTGTGCTGTGGAGAGCCAAAAAAAACGTGGCATTTCACATGATATAAAAAAGAGCTGCTTGCCGAAGGGCGCAGCGGAGTGGCTTCTTGACTGACTGGCTCGGTACGGTAGTGTGTATATCCGGCGAGTAGGAGGCAGGCAGGCACCAGTTTATGCCAGTTTGTTTCAGGGGCAAAATATTACAAACTAACACTTCGTTTCTCTTTCGATGGACACACGGAGGAAGTGGCGATATCCTCCGGAGGGAATGAGATTTTTTTTATCAATCCTTTTGCAGTCAAGCCAGCTTTACACCGCTGCTGCCTTACACACACCGTCCGTCTCTGTGCTTTTTTGTGGGCGAATCTCTAATGATCGTTATCAACACCGATGCAGACAGCCAGTGCCAGTGGGTTGCTATTCCTTTGCGTGAGCAAAAACAGTTTCGAGTGTTAGCTGCCATTCGACCACTACAGTGGGTTGTATTTGTTTAACCTTAAGTTGATTTTTTGTATACGGTTGGGAGGAAAGTTATAGACACATTTAATGACTAGCTTAAGGTTAGCGTTACACTAAATGAAAATTATATTTTGGATTACAAACATTACCGCAGAGTTGAGTTTATACTATTTTGACGATACTGTAACGTATACCTGACCAAACGGCCCTTGAATCTTGGCCGAAACAAACAAAACACAAATAAATATATAAAATAATACTGTACGACCTATTTAAAGCCATTTTACATTTACAGTTGAGTTGAAATATTTATTGAATCATTTGTATTTCTATGCTAATATTAGAAGTTGTTGTACTATAAATCGTCGCTTTTTTCTTTGACTTAAAAGAAACAATCTAAATGTATGTTCTTATCATTAACTGTTTGAACTGCTCCATAATTGGCGCATGGAGTGAATATAGTAAAAGTGATGTGCTATGCTCACACACCTAGTGTTTGGTTATTTTCCGATTTCTGCCGTGTTGCACTGTGCAACCAAACAAATGTTATGCACTGTACGCTCTCACTACGCTTCTCCGGTGTAAGTACTCCGCTCGGACGAAGTTACTTCATCAGCAATCTCATCTCAATGTATCCTCCTCGACCAACGCTGCGTGCTTA
The DNA here is from genome assembly GCA_000349145.1 of Anopheles dirus. Lineage (NCBI taxonomy): Eukaryota > Metazoa > Arthropoda > Insecta > Diptera > Culicidae > Anopheles > Anopheles dirus. The sequence continues at coordinate 48,771 of KB672991.1, forward strand.
TGTATTTACCAACAATATTGCAATGAATTTGGGTGGCATATCTCATCCGGAAAGCAGTGAATCCTGCTCAAACAAAAAATATGATTAAAGAGGAAGGGTATAATTCTGCTGAACAATCGCACGAGGATTTCAAATACATTAGACCTTTAAAATACGATCGGAATGTAAACTACCTGGTGTTTCGTAAGTGTTGTGTGAATCGTGTAACACCTTCAGATTCCTTTTTCTTCGGTGGGTGATAATTGTTTCTCCTCTCTGGCAAATATGCGTATCGAAGTCGCTTTCATGATACGGTTGAGTACCACTATGCCTCGAAACCGCACGACACGCGCGTGCCTTGTTCAGCCAGGTCGCGCAGTTCAAACCCATCGGGATCGATGGTCTGCTGCTGTTACTGCTGCTGCATGTGGGGAGTGATTAACCGTGGGCTCTATTAGTTTTACGCTCGATAATTTTCAATGCTCCACAACGTCAGCGATGCGCTACTACCCTTGCCTGGTCGGGTTTAGATAAGAAAGGGTTTAGCTTTCGGCTGAAGGTTGTCCTGCTACGCCGGGGATGAGTGTCATCAGTGAAGATGTGTAGCAATTACCAGCAGAAGAAAAACTTTTCATATGTGCGGAGACGAGTGTTTGAAGTAATGATGCGATTGGTGTCGCACTGCCGTAGTGAGAAATGATTCGTTCAGTTTGGTCCATTAACCAATTTTTAGAGGTTCATATAGGAACATTTTACAATCAAGGACTTTACTTCCCAGTGACTGAGGCACAGAGTGATATTATACGGATTAGGCTCGTATTTAGCTGTTATGGATGGGAGATGGTTAGTTGGAACATTTAGTGATACATAGTGCAACTTCGTTACAGTCTAAATAGCAGTAACGCAGTTTTTGATTGCGTTATTTTGATGAAGAAACCAACTATATTTCAAATTCAGATTTAGGTTCATATGTTGGTAGTTTAAGAAGTCATTTTCAAGACAATAATAAAATTTTGGACTGTAGAATTCTCTCAAACGAATCAACCATCGACGGAATGCATAGCTACCACTATCAAGTGGCGCCATCTCTTGACGGGTAATGTAACTGAGATAACGATTTTGGATGTCAGATGCAGAGTTGTTTTCAATGACTGTTTCCTAAATTTAAAATTCTAAGAGCCATACTTCAACCAACACAAATGCTTAGTAACAAGGAATCTTTGAATTAGTCCCGCAATGTTTTGGGGAGACATTTTTACAAAATTTCCATTGTTGTACACGAAGATATTCTGTGAAACTTATCGGCAAAAACATCCCTTAAACAGTAATGTTCGTTTGGCTTTCGCGGTCATCGAAATAATGAGCTTTTGCTGTGACGATCCAGGGCAACGAGATTTTCGTCCCGCAACACACAATAGTCACGAACAATAAACTTTGACATCGAAAAGTCGCTTCGTTACTCGCCGCCTCCATCCTCCTCCAGTTATCCCCGTGTGTGATAACTTTTAATATTTCGAGTTTGTTTCTGTCCGGCAACGTTCAACCGTGAATGGATAGGCAAATGAAAGAAATGGGCCTTGTTATGTATTTACTGTTCGTTTTTTTGTGTGTGTGTGTCTTGGATCTCATCTTTGAACGCAACTACAAAAACAACAAAAAACATTCCTTGCAAAATAGAAAAACAATGAATATTTCATGGATTCAGTCAATTATATGCCACTCAGACCGAAAGCAGCGCTAATGGTGTATTAGGTCTGCCGCGAGATGGCATTGTCCTTACGCGATCTTCTGTGCACCCCGTCAAAGTATCCTGTCTGTCCTCGCAAAAAGGACATCTAGGAAGGAGCGCGCGCGCGCACGTAGCGAGAAGTAGTGTGGAAAGATGTGCGGGAGACCCTGCGAGACAGCCAATGCTCAGTGTGTTGTTGTCTCCCGTACTTGTTTCTTTTCGTGACCGTTGGTACTAAGGAGGGACCGTTGCTGCTGCTGTGGTGTGGTGCTGCATTGTGTAAGGTCTATAGCCTATTGTGTCCGTGATGGGTTGATGGTTTCACGTCCATCAGCGGAAGTCATTTATCATGAGTTGGTCTCCCTGCTCCCGTGGTGTTGTTCAGCCACAGGGAACGAAGAAGAACTATTGGTTCTCTCTGATGGCATCAGAGCGATTCCCCCATAACGCTAGCGGGTGTTCGTCCGGCTAGTGTAAGGCCTTCTTCTTGACTGACTCACGCCCGGGAAGTTTATGCAGACGCTGCATAAACTGGAAAAAACAGGCATTACAAACATCGGGAAAACTGTCACTGTACGATATGCTGACCGCGTCATCCATGGAGACTTCGACTTCATCGACTGCATCTCGCGTAGTGTTTGCTAAATGTCATTTATCGATGGAATGATCTGAACAACACGAACAGGATCATTAACACCAATGTTTTTTTTTCAAACTGTACACTATCTGACAGGAAAAACATCAACCTAATCCAACACGGCTATGGCAATCAATTCATTTGATCTGACCCTACGTCCTCTACCCATTGCCAAGTGTGTAGATCTATCCGGACAATGATAGTGTCATATGTTTACGTGCTAGGGAATAACTGACGGTGGACAGTCTCATAAGTTTATAATAAATGGTGGTCTACGGCAGAGCAGCAGCAGCCACTCCTCGCTCCGGAAATAATGCGGTGCATCTCATGTGAATGTAAGCAGCTGGATAGAGTCACCAATAAGGAGCAAACCGGAACTCCACACCAGGCGACGGGGTGGGTTGCTGTCAGAGTGCATTATTCTTGATTGCACACAATGTGTCCGGGAGACATGCTGCGAGCGAGCTCCACCAGGAACTTAACCTACAAATAGTCGCCTGGACGGCACTGTCTGCCTCCAGGAGTGCAGGCAGCATGGTTGGGTCCGTACAAGCAAGCGATGCCTTATAATTTATGGCAGATGTCACTCCCAGCGCTATCCGAATGTTATTGTTTTGTGGCATAGTTTCAAATCTCTCTGGGGAGGTCCTTGCCTGCCCCGTCAGTTTGTTCTAGTTGCCGCTTCACTCACAAACCCGCTGTTCTGTATCCTCTTCAGGGGAAGGTGTTTGAAAGAAAATTTTACTTTTAATAGTCCCTGTATCTGTAGCATCCCGTTAGCTTCGCCCCCAGCACCACCGTCACTTCGTTTTCCGCGAAGATGGAACTTAAAATTGTCTTTTATTTTCTATTCCGCTACCGGGCTAGGATGTTGCAACAGGTCGCTGCCTTGTTCCGACACCGACACAAACAGCCCCGTGTCGGGCGAGCAGATCTCTTTGCTTATATCTATGCAAATACCCACCAATACCCCGGCGGTGGTACGCCCGGAGGTAGTAACTTCCGTTCCACCGGGTACGTCCGTATTAGGATCAATATTGCTAGCTGCGACCAAATCAGCTTCCCTAGCGCCGGCAGCGACAGCACCTTCCAACACCACTGTCGGACCCTGTCGGACATTTTAGTCGGACTCGCAGCTTCTTTGGGTGGTACGTCTTTTATGCCGTGTTCGCTCGTCGGCTCCAGGTTCCGGGAAATGCTTTTCTTCTGTGTACCGGAATCTTGCGCCAGTCAAGCACGGTCGCACACAAGCACACACACACACACACACACGTGCACACGTTGACGGCGGAAATGAAATTCAGATAAACTTTGCCAACACAATTTCAACGTGCGCTTCACCCAGGGCGGCACTCCGGGAAGTGGGAATCAAATTTTTCAATAAGGTCAGGTTTAGACGTCGACAGGCGTGCTTCACCGGAACTGGATGGTTGGGTGGTGTCTGTGCCACACACCGCCCACTTACTTACACTGACTGCACAGTGGGCCAGTGTGGAGGAACTGGGCAGTCATCATTGTTTAGGGTGAGGTATTACTTGTTATTGCCCTTTTGGTCTTGCCGTGCTAGACGTTGTAGTATCCTGTAATATCTGTAGCAATGATAGAAGTAAGATGTCAGTAATTGCTTATAAATCATTGACATTACTAGGTTCAGAATTGTATGTAAAAGAGAGACAGTCACTGTACCTAAAGCCCCATTACAAACTCATGAAAGTTGGTTCGAAAAAAACATCAAAATTGACCACTACCAAAACCCATTGTCCATCGATCGATCGCACCGTGCCCCTCGTGATGCCTTAGGATACCGAATGCTTTACCAGGTTTTTTTTGTTGCACGTGTTTTTTCGCTATGCAAATAATGTGAACAAAACGCGAAGGTAACGCAGAGCAGCTGGGCTATATCCTGCGCAGATTGGGGCCCGGTGTGGAGTCCAAAGTTGTCACGGCACATTACGTCGAAAGTCCGCACCGAGGGACGGGGGACGGCCCATGATGCTGCGGGCTCCGGCTGGCCGGTTCGTATTATTTATGTTTCAATTTATGATTTTAGTGTAACTCGAGAAAAGCTCGCTCTCCCGCGCGTCAAAGTGTCGGGGTCCGGCCGAGAAGAGGAGAATCTTTTCGGTTGCGCGACGACAAACATCAGGCACAGGAGAGGGCGCGACACGGAGCCGAACAGGCGAACTCGAAATCGAATTACAACTTTTCCTTTCTGCGCCGTGCAGCGGTAGTCTCGAAGTCAACGTGAAAAGTCCATAGGTATCCGGGGGCCGAAGCAGCGCAGCCCGTCGTCGTCACGTACGATGGATTTCATCCGGGACCCAGGGGGTTGCGCGGATTTTGCATGCCGCTTTTTTACCACTGTGTGCACCATCAAGTTTTCATCGGTTTTTTTTTTGTTCGTTGTTCGTTCGGTTCTCAAAACCTTTCAGTGTGCGGCGCCACTGCGTCTTCATTTGTTGGAATATGTTGGTCCGCGGGACACGCACGGGAACTTTATTTTCAATTTCGTCCGGAATCACTCCGCGTCCGCGGTAAAGCACAACACACACACGCACGGGTCCTGCCTGCGGGGGGAAAAATCTCTTGACCAGCTGAATCAGGGGCGCCGAAAAGAAGAAGAAGTAAAAACAAATAACGATCCGCTGGTCCCATAGTCGGCCGACACCATGAGTGTTATTATTTCTGTTAGTGTTGTGTGTTATGTTGTATTGCCCTCCCTTCCACGCATGCAAACCCGATGCAAAAAAGCAAACCATGCCGGCAGCAGTTCGTGAGGCTCCAAAAAAATGCCCCCGACGGCGGAAATAAAACCGTTCCATAAAACCGCGAATATTCCCCTGGTAGCGTCCCGTATGAGGGCCTGAGAGGTGTCAACGGTTTCGCGAGCATTCCACGCCAAACGGCGGAGTGCTAAAGGTCAATTTACGACACTGCAGTGTCAACAGCACAACAACAACGCCAACAGTGCCTTCTGAAGACACGCGTAGTTGGACCTTTGGGACACAATCAAACGCATACACACGCGTAATGTCGCTGGAGGAGGCTCTTCCCTTGCCAATACGCTTCGATGAAGCGCCAACCCTTTCTTGACGCGGGGATATATGAGCCGCGAACTCTGACGGAAGCGGACAAGGGAGATCGCGCTTCGTGTGCGCGCATTCAATGTCCCGCCGAGAGAGAGAGAAAGAGAGAAAGAGAGAGAGAGAGAGAGAGAGAGAGAGAAAAGGGCCACCCTTCAGGGAGCTGTTTGCTTGCTATATTTGCATCGCGAAACCACGGTCGCGGCCGAATGTCACGGTTTGCAAATAAAGCGGATAGTTAAATGGCTTTTGCGGGGGTAACTTGACGCACACACAAACACAACGCGGGCGCTTGTAAAACAAAAATATACTGCCCCATTTCAGTAGTTGCCCAGTGTGATAAGTGACACGCGGCCGTAGTAGCGTGGTAGTCCTTCGTGCTTTTCTTCTGGGTATGGCGTTTTTAGCGAATTTATTATATGTGTATATAAACTGAGTAGTGGTACGTGAGTATTGAGAGCAGCCGGCAAAAGCACTCAAGCAGTTTCATGATAACCCTTTGAACTCGAATCTGAGGCAGCAATGTGTCCGAAACGGTCAAGCGTTTTTTTTGCTGGCAATTTCACTTCTGATGTGAAGTTTGAGATCAATAAATTATCAAATAACAAATAAACGATATTCATTGCCCGCGTTGATCCAACTCCGACGAGACAAAAACGTCTGTGTCTCTGGGGTCCTTGGTCGCAAGGTCCTGAACAAGGTCTTATATACTACAGGTTGTGCGTTCAAATAGTTGAGATTCCCGCAGTCCCCTCGTACGGAGAACTACAGAATGTCAGGTCTACGCCAACTTATATTCGAGGTTGTTGCGTCGAAAATATCTAAGAGGGCCTCAAAAACCGGTTTATCTGACATATAAAGTGTTTGTAAAGCATATTAAAGCGTTTCGTTGTGCAGATTGCATACTTTTTGGCACTAAAATCCTTAAAAACAATGGATGAAAGAAGGCGGATTGCCTTTTTCAAACGTGATGTTCACAAACTTTTTGTTTCGTTCATATGAACCTAACCAGGCGGGAGGTTTCTTCGTCTGCAGTGTCCATCTGCGGTCTCTATGTGGTTTGGTTTGTCTTTTTGGACATTGTTTTATCGCACCGATTGCATACTTTCGGGGCTTAGTCAAATGTTCACCAAAAAGTATGCAATCTGTACTTCGAAATGCTCTTATAATACTATGTTTGCGCATTATTTGGCTGTTTTATAGATATATCCTACAGGGTAGAGTGATTTTACAACAAACAAACTTGAACCGTACATGAAATATAGTCCATTCTTGCAGAGCGTAGTAAAGATTGTACTGTAGATAGGGATAAGCTTTGCTCGACCAATCAATCTGAATCATTCGTGTTTCATGTTTCGTCAATTGAGTTTACACAGATGATTTATTCGAACTATTCACGTTTTGTGTCCCAATTGACCCTGGAAAAAAGTAATCAGAATTTAATCGAAAGCAAACATTTAGTGGCACTCAAAATGACTCCTTTGGCCTCGCCCGCAAATGCTCGATGAAATTGAATCCACAACTGTTCCGTTGGCTGTTGGATGCATTGATGCGTCGGGTCCGCCATCCATTGGAGGGTGTCAACCTTGGGCGCCTTTTTTTTTTGATTGGAACTAGTTCCAAACTTCAATCGGAGCGAACGAAGGTGGTCATTTTTTTCCAAGGTTCCAAGGTTTTTATAACGGCAGCACCGGCGTGTGTGTTGCCGAGCGGAAGCGAAGAAGCGCATCGCCTTTCGAGTGTGCTTCCGGTCGCGATGCGCGCCCGCTCCATTATGTGGCCAATCAGCTGTATTCAGCACGGTCACAGCTTACAAATGATGAGCAGAAATTTTTTTTTGTATGTTTTGTCACATTGCCGAATTAGACCCGGCTAACTCGGCCGCATCTCCGCCTCCGAACCCTTTCGCAAGCCGCGAACGGAACGCGCTTTTGTTGTTCATTCACCGGAAGTGCAGCAGTAAGCACGGCACACGATAGTCATAAATCATCACCACCCAGCACAATGATTGCTCGTAAATTTCCTCGTATCCCAAACTCAAATCCATCGCAAAATCATCCCCGTCACGGAGGAATTGAAGAGTAAAAGCGCATAAAACAAAATCGCAGTGACATAAAATAAATAAAATTTTCTTCCCCGTTCGACAAATGCGGACGAGCGAGCAAACAACAACCAAAACGCATTCTGCCACCCGGTCCGATCCCCGATCACACGCGGTGGGTAGCGCAGCATTTATTATGTTCCGTCCGAGCGATTTCTGGTTGAATAATTGATTTGAGTCACTGCAGCGCAGACGGAAATTCGATAAAGAGCATCGAGCATCGGGCGGCGGCGGCGGCGGTGACGCGCAGCTCTTTGGCATCATCCCGCGATTGCAGCTTATGATAAATTATTACTTTTCTCGCTACCAATCCAAATCCTTCGGGAATGTGGGGAGGGGGATGGAGAGGGGCACGTTGAGGGTAGAAGGAGACACGTTTGTCGTGATCGACCGTGATGGAATTTAGGGAATGCAAATGCATTGCAGTTTATTATCCCGCGTTTAACGCTTTGGTTGTGGCAGGGTTTCTCGGACGAAAATTTTGCAGCGTAAAGTTAATTAAATTGAATTTTATCAAACGATGAATTTAATCATTGGAATCATTTGCCAAATAACTAACGCGTTAAGAACAGTGTGATCTAAATCTTGACGCAATCATTGGACTGCTTTACATGTTTACAAGTCTACAAATCCATTTCACAAATCCAAATTTCCAAATCCAATTCAGAATTGTTATTTTCTTCAAAGACTCGCCAATTTGAAGTATAGAGATGCGTATAGAAATTCTTATTGCTCCTGTACTAAATATTATAAACGTTCTAACGCTGCCCCTCCATGAAAAATTGATTTACACCACTGTCAATGGATCCGGTACCGCAAAGTTCAACTGAGTTCGTCTGAGACCAACTTCGAATTGCTGATACCGTTTGAAGAATTGAACAAGTAATTAAAATATTGAATGATGTCGTTGGCTGGCGTAACCGCTTGAAGTGGTTTTAGTTCCGACACGCCAAGGAACGATGCGATTCCAAGTGCGAGTGTTTTTTGTTGTACGTTGGGTGTTGTGTGTGCGTTACGAAATCGATCGGTTTGAGACAATGGAGAACCGAACCGCCTGCTGCACATGAGATGAAAGAGTAATACACCACAACATTTCATAACTCGGCAACTATTTAATTATAGCTCGAATTAGTTTCTAATTGGAGCGCTCGTAGTGTGAGTTGTTGGGCGCGCGCGCGCGCTTGATTCTATACCGATTGAAGGATTAGTTTAGGTCGCCCACAGCACAGTCGGCAGGCTGTACCGGCTCTACCGGTTGGAAAGGACCAATTCATTTCTGGGTTCACTCGTCTGTCTCCCAACCTATAGTGGCAGTTTTAGCGCGAACCTAGAACTTTTCATTCTCCCGGTGGGATAATTTCCACTGCGCTCCGATAGTTCCACGATGGATGTACGTCCGTACGCAAGGGCAAAAACTTCGTAATGAATATCTGTTCTAATTGCTTTTGCTTTGCCCTATCCCTCCGGCACGGAGACCGGGGCGAGGTAAACCATGGAAAATCAGTCGTGAGGAATTTCCTAAGGAAGTTTCAAGTGCGCGCAATACTGTAGTACGTAGCGCGTCACACGAAGGAGCTCGTTTCGTTCCACTGGACGGCACTTGCACTGCCACATGCTCTCGTGCAGCAAACCACAGTGATATTATTTTAGAAAGGAGCGGCTAATCGAGAAACCCATCGTTTGAAGTGGTATCGTTGGTTAGGAAGACGTCGCAATGTAGAGGCAGCTAAGAAAGAGAGAGACAGCGAGAAAGATAAAACGAGAAAGGGCGATAATATAAGTTTTGAATTCGTATTTAAAATGCATTCAAATGAGTTGTTGTAACTTTCATTGCAAAATTGATCCTAAGCTCTGCGATCAAGGCCTAAATTTGATAAACTGGTATGGAATATCAATTTGCATAAATTTTTATGTATTATTTTATTCTTCGACCATTAATTAAGACTGGTTAACCCTGCAGTTAACCTTCAGTGACGGGTGAAATGATAAGACTGCTTACGAAAACAAAAAGGTAATGATGGTGCGCCCAACTCCATTTTCTGATCCGACGCAACTAAGGGCAATTGGATAGGGTTTGAAGCTGACCATAAACCGTTCAGTTTACATTAGCTGTCACTAAAGTACAGAGTTGTACACATCAGTAGCAGGTGTCAACAATATTTTCCTTGCCACAAAACAGTGGTGTGCCCTGTAAAACATGTGAAACTTCGTAGCGAAGTGCGGCAATCGCTCGCTGCCGTCGAGATACGTAAATGAAAATAACCCCTAATTTGTGTGAAAGGATGCGAACATACACAAACACTTCTCATCGTTCCTCTCGTGGAGACATGCCAGCTGCGATGCTAAATTAGGATGAATTCAAGGCACACTGGGCACATGGCGTACTAAGAACGTTATCTGCCAATGTACGTTTCATTCTTCTCATGTACCTTCTCCGGAAAAGATGTTGCTCAGCAGCCGTGGTAGGCATTTCACGGCTGTTTCTCCGTTACCATGGTATTCCAGCCGGGAGGTGGAAAACTGCGCGACAGACACGAATCTATACGTCTTCCTAATGGGCCGTAATTTGAAGTTCTGAAAATATATATACATATACCACACTCCGGGACTCTTCGGGAGACTTCAGGTCTGCGAGTGCTGTGGAGAACTGTATCTTTAAGGATGAAATGGATAGATGGATGCAGTATCGTGCTGGCAAGCAAAATTTCAGGCAAACCCGACCCTGAAATCTTCTCCCGAAAAAAACTCGTAAAAATGGTCCTATGACGCACGTACAGGAGAGAAGACAACAGACAGGAATGGCGGCCTGCTGTACGCGGGATTTGCGGGGGGAGGGTAGCGACGATAAGAACGAATTCCCTATTTTCGATTCGTCTCGTGCTTGAGTTAGGCCGGTATTTCGGGAAGTTATGCTGAGCTGCTGTAAGCTAAGAGGTTTTCTTTATCGTCTCTTCGTTCCCTCGTAGGGTGTTTTTGAATGGAGTCGAGGAAAAGAATATGACGGAAAAAAGTCGCCGCCGGTGAGTCAGCGTGAAATGTGACAGAAAGAATGTCAACAAGGCACTGAAACGGGGGAGTCCGTACATGTGATATAGGGAATCGTCCCGACCCTGGCGTTCGCGTCCGGGCAGGATGAAGTAACGAGACACCCGAACACACCCGACACAATCGCACTTGACACTCTCAGGACGCGTCCGACATGATGATGGGTTACAGTCTCTCTCTCTCTCACTCTCGCTCTTACGCTGATACCTTTCTGTCATGTGTGTAGCGGCGACGGAGTAGGGTGTATAAATGTATCCGAGTGCTTAAACCAAAGCGTACGGGGGGCACGGCATCTCTTCATGGTGATAGCAGCCTTCTGGAGCATCCGTTTCGTTCAACTACTCCATCACGAATCACGTTCCCCTGCCCGGTCCCAGTGAGGGTGGGATAGCATGTAATTAGCGCTAAATGAAAGCTTGGATAATGAGTGCAAGCATCATGCACCAGACGTGTCGGGGTTTGTATGTGTGTGTGCATTCTTATGGACAAATATTTGTGTGACATTTTGTCTTTTTCTATTTTTTTTTACCCTACTTCCTTGTCAGTTGAGGGTCACTCACTCGCGACACTCATTCCATAGGTGGAACGAAGTATGCAATAATACCGCTGACTAGGTGAGGCATGAGGTAAAAAGGCGCCAGAGCTGCTGTACCAGGCAATAGCAGGGTGTACGGCGCAATACAAACACGGAACATTATGAATCCGTTTTTAAGAGTTCATTTTTGTCAGCTCAATGGATTTAATTACAATTCCTTCATTCCGAGACAGCGGCCGGTATTACGTCAAAAGATGATGGATTCTATAGCTCTCAGCTCTGTGTAAGGAACTAGTTTTACATTTCAAAGTATCTAAATCTAAGTATTTATGCGACTGCGAGTGTTGAAATGAACGGGATTATTATCCTTTATTATAATTTTAAAGGCTGCTTGTTTAAATGTGGTTCAAAATCAGCCTTTTGGAAATGTCTTAGATAGAATTAGTTTTAAGTTTTTTTTTTATAGTTATTTCATAAAAAAAAATCATGAAACTTAAGTGTCAACGGAGAAGAAGAACTCACTATGTAGTGCGTGTTATATTTCCACATAAAGTCTAAATAGTAACTCGTAAATGATCATTGTTCATTGTTCGTCGCTATAAAACTCGGTGAGAGTCATTGAACAGGTTTTAATCATGTGTTTATGCTTTACATTTACAGATTTCCACAGAAACAGCGTCGATCCAGCCGTAACTCGGGGACTTACCATTTCCAAACAACGATAGACGACGGGGGGATAGAAATAAACCTGGCGTGGTTGAAAGACAACAGCACAGCGACCTTAACCACCATCAATGCATAGTGAGGATGATCTAATTGCTCGAGCACACAACCAGCAAACGACACAGCAGATCACGACCATTACGAAGGTCGTCCGCGAGGTGAAGCAGTTGGGACCGGATGCTGGACAACCGTTCGACTATGTAGCAATGCCTCTAGACATGGGAACCGACGGTCAACCGATCGACTACGTGTCGATGCCGATGGGAATGTACACCACCCGGACGCAGTACTTGAACTACAACCATATGGATCAGCCGGAGCAGATGGGGGTGGGTGGGCCGCCCCAGTCGCATCTGCCACCGGGTGCAAAAGTGATGGGCGGCGGGGGCGTTGGTGGCGGTGGGGGTGTTCCCGGCGGTCCCGGGATGACCGGTGCGATGGGTGTCGGCGGCGGTGGCGTCGGCGGGCAGGGCCACTATCAGGACTACGAGCACTACGCGCAGTACACGGACGGCGGCTACGATCTCGGGCAGGCGGGCCACCATCCGGCGCACGCACAGTCGTACCTCGGTGACTACCAGATGAACGACCGCTCGAACACGCCGCACACGTCGAGCGAGAACAGTGAGTCCTCCATTCCGATGCCGATGGGCGTGCAGCAGATGGGCAACCCGTCGGCGAACCTGATGGCGGGTGGCGGTGGCTACCTGCAGGGCCAGTACGACGAGATGGGCGAGTACGTCATAGCGCCGTCGCAGGGCGGCCCCGTCGATCGGCTCTACCCGGACAACCCGTCGGCGATGGTGTACGGGTACGTGTCGACGCCACCGTACGGTACGATCAGCTCGCACATGGACCCGAACGGGGGCGTCGAGCCGACGTACGCCACGAAGCAGCAGCTCGCGTACGAAGCGGCGACCGCACAGCAGCAGCGGGTGGCTGGTGGCGGTGTGGTGGGCAACGTGGCGCCCGACGGCTCGTGCTACTACGACGGCGACGACGATCTGCACCAGCAGCTGTCGAACCTACAGATACATAATCACGTGTTTCTACAGCACATCATCACCTCGCCCGGCGGGGGCGGCGCCAACAGGCCGGGTGTGAGCGGCACCGCCAACGGGGGTGCGGGCGTCGTCGGTGGCGGCATGCCGGACGGCAGCGGCGGCGTGGTCGATCTGGACGAGCAGCGTCAGATGAAGTGGCGCGATCCGAACCTGACCGAGGTGATCGGCTTCCTCAGCCACCCGAACAACGCGATCAAGGCGAATGCGGCCGCCTACCTGCAGCACCTGTGCTACATGGACGACCCGAACAAGCAGCGGACGCGCACGCTCGGTGGCATCCCGCCGCTGGTGAAGCTGCTCGGGCACGAGAACACCGACGTCTTTCGGAATGCGTGCGGCGCTCTGCGCAACCTCTCGTACGGGCGCCAGAACGACGAGAACAAACGTGCAATTAACGCGGCCGGCGGCATCCAGGCGCTGATCCACCTGCTGCGCCGGACCGCCGAGTCGGACATCAAGGAGCTGGTGACGGGCATCATCTGGAACATGTCGTCGTGCGAGGACCTGAAGCGCTTCATCATCGACGACGCGGTCGTGGTGATCGTGTCGTACATCATCATTCCCCACTCGGGCTGGGACCCGACCAACCCGGGCGAGACGTGCTGGAGCACCGTGTTCCGCAACGCGTCCGGCATCCTCCGGAACGTGAGCTCGGCCGGCGAGTACGCGCGGAAGAAGCTGCGTGAGTGCGAGGGCCTGGTCGACTCGCTGCTGTACGTCATCCGGATAGCGATCGAGAAGTCGAACATCGGCAACAAGATCGTGGAGAACTGTGTGTGCATACTGCGCAACCTGTCGTACCGGTGCCAGGAGGTGGAGGATCCGAACTACGACAAGAACCCGATACCGCACCACGGCTCCGATGGGGGCGTGAGCAGTGGTTCGCACGGTAGCGGGGCCGGTGGTGGTGCGATCGTCGCGAATGCCGCCTCTTCGAAGGGCGAAAACCTCGGCTGCTTCGGAGCGAGCAAAAAGAAGAAGGAACAGCAGGCAGCTGCTGCCGCCGCCCAGCAGCAGGCCGCCGCCGACAAGGACCACTCGAGTGCGAACGGGGATCCGGCACGGATGGCGTACAAAAACACCGCTCACTACAAAGGTAGGTGTAGAAGACGGTGGTTGTTTTAGAATCGCGGGTTTACAGTGAAAGAATGAAAGGAACCAGTTGCTGAATGGTTCTCCACGATATGTAACGTTCTATCCAGTGTCTTGGGCTGGATAGTATAGACAATATTTGCGAATATCTAGCACAATAGTAAATCTATAGTACGGGAAGCTGGCCTAGACAACTCTTATCATGTGTGATACGTGATAGCTCTACGTATGACCATAGATTTTGTTGAACCTTCAATATAAACTTGAGCGCTATACTTGGTTAGAATCATGATAATTAGGCGCGACACTCACCTCGCAATATTTAACGTCATCACTTCCGTTCATTTTGCAGGAGCAGAACAGCTGTGGCAACCAGACGTTGTACATTCTTATCTTGCCTTACTGCAGAGCTGTTCGAATCCGGAAACGCTCGAGGCGGCGGCCGGTGCGCTGCAGAATCTGGCCGCCTGCTACTGGCAGCCGAGCATAGAGATCCGGGCAACGGTGCGCAAGGAGAAGGGTCTGCCGATTTTGGTCGAGCTGCTGCGCATGGAGGTGGACCGGGTGGTGTGCGCGGTAGCGACGGCCCTGCGCAATCTTGCTATCGACCAAAGAAACAAGGAGCTGATCGGAAAGTACGCGATGCGTGACCTGGTCCAGAAGCTGCCCTCGGGCAACCCGCAGTGCGACCAGGGCACGTCCGACGACACGATAGCGGCCGTGCTGGCCACCCTGAACGAGGTGATCAAGAAGAACGCGGAGTTCGCGCGTTCGCTGCTGGACGCGGGCGGTGTCGAGCGGCTGATGAACATGTCGCGGCAAAAGTCAAAGTACACGCCGCGCGTGCTCAAGTTCGCCAGCCAGCTGCTGTTCACGATGTGGCAACATCAGGACCTGCGCGACGTGTACAAGAAGCACGGCTGGAAGGAGCAGGACTTTGTGACGAAGACGATAGCCTCGCGGAATCTGAACAGCAGTAATGGTGGGGCCGGCGGCAGCTACAGCGACAATTCACCCAACTCGCCCAACAACACGCTCAACCGTCCGATGGCATCGCAGAGCGGTACCAGGTACGAGGATCGCACCATGAAGCGCCAGCAAGCATCCTCGTCGGCGAATAACGGTGGACAGGCGATGTCTTTACCTCCGGGCGACGGCACCATCAAAATGGGTAAGTCTCAAGTGATGTGTAGCGCACGATCCCCCAAAACCTATTCTTACTACTAGGTGCGTGCCATGCACATTTGACATGTTTACAGGGTTTGTGTCTTCACTTGAAATGAACCCTGTAAATTTCATAGTATTAATGAATTCATTATTTCATACTATAAGTGTTGTATAGTTTTATTATTTATCAAACATGTTGCACATTCCATGACAAACATCAGTTAACCTTTTTTGCACCCGTCTTCAATAGTGTCACACGTTCACATACTAACGCCCAAAACACTATTGTCCATTGCAGGAAGATGAACAAACGCTTTGTCTACCGCCGAGTACTGATAGAGATCCGATGTGATGATATCGCATCGTAGCAACAACAACAACAAAGACAAAATTCAAGCCACCAACGCTGATCCTCACAACAGGATTACGATCTGACACCGGGAACGGGGATGATCCGAAGCCACATTGAAAACGACAGAAACGCGACGGCGATGATGATGATGCCACCTGGTGGAGTTCGTAGTAGTGCATTGCTGGTGTAGCGCCGATAAAAACCGATCATTTATAATACCCACTACTAGCGTGCCGACGGAGGAAGGAATGCACTAGCAGCAGCCGCCCCGGTAGCAGCAGTAATACCGGAACTACACACCAAGTAAAGCACGATTTGCTTTTTTTTTCAAACGAGATATGCTTTGCCGAGTAAGCAGATGGAAACACACCCCAAAAGCCCTTTCGCGGTGGAAGGAAAGGGAAACAAACGACGCGTGTGTGTGGACGTGTAGACATTAGTAGAAATATTTTTCCGTTCCCTTCGCGCACCTGGCTTCCAAAACTCTCTCTCAAGCTCCTCTCGTCAACTCTCACTCTCAAGCAAACACCTGCACACACGCAGACACAACCTCCTGTTGCAATATTTCATCATTATTAGTCTCAAAGTCTCTATAGCTGGCATCCATTTGTCACACCACTAACCTAGGTAGCGTAGCGAATCAGATAAGAAGATACAAAGTGTACAGCAAATGCATCCAATTAGTGGTCGTTCTTCGTGATTGTTTTGTTTTCTCCTAATATATGACAACGTTTTTGCGAGGTTGAGCCTCCCGGTGCATTATCGCACATGGAATGGAATTGTCGTTTTAACATATTTTGATTCTTAATTGGAAAGGTGCTCATTTTCTAACGCATTGTAATCTTCATCCTATTGAGTATAATTGAAACTCAATATGGCGTTATGGTTTGTGACCAAGGTAGCATTGCATCCTTCCCACTGCTGGAGATGATCGTTTGCTTTCTCTATACTGTCGATTCTGGGGTCATTACGGCCATATTCTCGAGAAACCACTTAGCTCGCTACCCTCTTGGAAATTGTTTTGTTTCTTTTCAGCCACAAGTTAGCTAGTCTTTTGAACCGGAACAATTAAAGTTACTTCGTATTTAAAAAAATCTGTTACATTCACAAATGACCGGCACATACAAACCACCGTGTGCCGATCTGGAACACAAATCCTAACGCGCCGAAATGGGACGCCGAGTTTTCAACTTTAGTTTTATCGCAAATTTGTTTGCTCCTGATCAAAGTTTGATGTATTGTGCTTTGCTAATCATCGATGAAAGATAGCTGACCACTTTGATGCTCTTTTTCTCTTCGCAAAATATTGTCTACCAGTAACATAAACGACATTTCTCTTCAACCTGTTCATTCGTACACGATTTGAGTGCATACTGACATGGAGCTCTTTTAAGGACAGTTAGATCAGGAAAGGAATATATAAGATCTAAATAAAAACCGCAATTTCCTTGACCGACCATCGCATCACATTCCATGGAAATGTGTTTTGCCCTCCTTTTAGAAGGACATGAATGTTCGTCTCCGCCAGTTCTTCTGTTCCTGTTGCTGTGATGGAAGAATGTGATAAAAGCATACACTATCAGCATAACATTTCCTTTTCATACCCCCTTAGGATAAGGCAGCAATTTTAATGGCAGCATGGTACACGGGAACGAAACAAATCACCCCGTGAAAAGTATGGTGCCGCGAGAAAATTCTATCTGATATCTGACCGCTTACATCTTCTCTATCTCCTTATTCCATCTTGATGTCCTTACCGGATCCAACCGAATCTTACAACAACAAAAACGAGTTCCACAAATCAATCACCTTGCCCCGCAAAGTCTTTCTACAAGACGCAATCGAGTAAGTCGAGTATAAATGTATACAACAAAATCACGAAGAGGAAGAAAAACAAAGCTAACTGCAGCAGGTGTTCCAGTAATCAACATAACCTTTCCTTTCCTTCCCTAACAATACGAGGGGCAGTGAGAAAAAGAACCGAACGGGAGCGGTTCCTTTAAGAAACTTCTTCTATGTTTTAAAACATTCCTGCGGTGAAGAACAAAAAGAATGCAGAAAGGCTATGTACTTTGAAACATTGATTTGCCACTATCATGAATTAAGACATATAAAGTGACAGCATCGGATTGGATGGTAGGATGAACGACGACCACGAGGAGGGAGTGTAGTGTGTAGCTAGTGTATGCGAGGAAACTAACCACAGCAACAACAAATTAAAAGCAAAAAGACAAAACAAATTCAAACACATGACAGGAACGTACAACATTACTATTACTACTACTACTACTACTACTACTGGCACAGGAATATTAAAATAATCACGCAAAACCATTTAAACATACATCTTAGCCAGGGCGAGGCGCGCAAGCATGGATCAATGTAACACTCACGTAAACTCACGCAAGGCATATATATCATTACTGCATTAATACCATTACCACGAAATCGAATCTTTCCGTAGTAGTGTTCGCAAAGAGAATTGCTAGGCAGCGGACGCGGAAAGCGGAGAAACAGAATAGAACAAACGCATCTTACGCGCATAATTGTAGAGGCATTTTGTACGACTAACCGACGACCCGACCGACAGACTGACCGACCGACCCCGGATCGACAGCCGAGTTTTTCTCCTTCTTCTTGCCTTGGTTGCTGCAAGGGGGCAGGGTGGCATGAGAGCCACACAAACACGAAGCAAGGCGCGGAGCGGTGGACTGCATTTTCTAATTCATCGCCCCCTCCCATTAACTACTAGCGGGAAAAGGAAACAGGAGAAGCATAACTATACTAGCTCAAAAGTATATATATACATATATATACAAAACACATATATTGCGTTTAGCAAGTAATGGAACATTTGGAACTGTACTAATACTACCTACCAAGTTTAAAAAATGGTGGATAACAAAAATAGGATAACACTAGTAGAACATATACAAAATTCAACCATAAATAGGACTAACATTGACATATGCCGTCTCCCACACTTGACTGTTAGCAGAGGAAAAAATACACACTCACGCGAGCATTGATACAAAAAGCACATTAAAAGGACTCTGAAATTACCGCAACTATTCGATTATCTGTTCCCGTCGTGTTTCGTCCGTTTTTTTCCTCCACCTCCACCTCTTAGCGGAACCCATTCAAAGCCACGCCATTGTGCTTCACTGGTGCACACGAAACAACACAACAGAGCCATCAGGAGGATTAAGAGGGAAGAAAGTGATGATTAAGTAAGTTTAAACGAAATAAATAGCAAATAGTGAGGTCCTCCCGAGTGGTGGGAAGGGTGAGGCGGTGAGTTAGGAGGGAGGGGAGGAAATGATGCAAATGGAAATGAAATTTCTTCGAAGCCGATTTCTTCGCTCTCCTTTCAATTCTGAAACGAATCTGAATGTAGAATATTGATATAAAAAATTACAAGCTCATACACACATAAAACAACACACACTCACGCAGCGCGCGTGTATGACAAACTCTAGCACCCGGAGACGAGGAACAATAGGCCGGGATCTCGTTCGCTCTCTCTCTCTCTTTCTCATGTATGCAAAATCAATACATAACCCCCAAGACGCTGTGAAAAAATACTGAATAAGAAATTTTCCCGGAAGGAAGAGTCTCAAGGAACAAACAAAAATACAACAGCAACACACACCCACACACGCAGGTATCCAGGCACAGATAAATGGGGGCACTAGATTAGGGGTAATTATACAAAACCAACTAACACAAACAAAGGATGCAGGTACACTACCGGTAAAAACCGAACGAAATGTAGTAAAAACTGTTAAAGCAGACAACTTCCTGTGTAGTTGTGGCGTGTGTGTGCGTGCGTGTGTGTGCTTGTGTGTGTATGTGTATCGTCCTCATCTAGGCACGCGCCGCGCAACAGCTATGTGCCCCCTGCGGTGGAAGTTGGTGACCTTTTTGGAGGCTTCTCGGGAGCACAGCGCAGAAACATACTTTAACGATTACACGATTTTACGGTCAATTTTATCATATAAAATATACACGATGTGCAGGGAGACAGAAAGCGGACCCGGAGCCCCGAGCAAGAGTTATTAAACAGGGCAAAATCAGGCGTTAATGAGGCATTAGTTCGTCGTTGGTATGGTGCGGATAGCATACTTCGTAGTGAAAATTGGCTTTATCCGCTCGAAGGTATGCAATCTGCACGATGGTACGCTGTATTAATGCATTCGTGACGCTTCTTTTGTGTTGGCCTTAATAAAACTTGCCGGTTCCGCCGGTCTAAACGATGGTCGCGGAACAGCGATGATTATTCAGTTGTGAAAACGGCCGATTGCATACTTCATGGAAAGAATTGTCGAAACCATCCGCTAATGCAATCCGATAAACCCATTTCATCGTAATAACTACGTCACTCATAATCAGCGCAGGGGTTAATGAGCTACCAACCCGGGAGACAGCGTTAACACATCGAGACTATTAAGACATTGTGTAAGGCACACTTAAGGAAGACTTTGCAGGAGAAGTGAAACACACACACACACACATAAGCTTGCGTCGGAAACCATGCAATTTGCCTTAGCAGCGCCTTAACAATGTCTTAACTGTTTACTGTTTCTAACCCGGCGACGATCAAATCGAATGGGGGAAAGCGTGCGAAAAATTTGAAGAAGAAAAACACACGGCAAGGCAAGGTTTTAGGAATACACCTCTTCTACATGTTTCTCAAAACCTACTCCGGGTACTTTATGTTTAGTGTTTATCGGCTAGGAAGATCGATCTCTCCTCCAGTGTTAACTGACGCAGGATTTGTTGTTGTTGATTTCCATTTGCAGAATACGGTCCGTAGGGAAGAGGGAGTGTGAAGTGTTGCAACGCAAGTATATGATAAAAGTAAGGGGGAAAGTATGTGAAACGTAAACAAACGGTCGAGAGAGTAGTGGTAAATGTAAAAGACACATACCTACGAGAGCGAACAAGGGGTCAAACACAACGTACCCCGAGCTAGTAGAACTCGTAACTAAAGCAACAATGCATAAGAGCACATGACAGGGTAATGAAACACTTGGACCGGGTAACGGCGATGCCCGGGGAACGCATGTAAGATGATATGTAGCAGAATTATGGCAATTCCATCTAATTATACTTAATTATTATCTCAAAATCGTGTGGCTACTGATTTTGACACTACTTTCTGTTTTCTTCCGCGTTGGATGGATTATAGTTACTAAGGACATAGTTTATTGTGTATCGATTGTATGTATGGAACGTCATTTGTTTATTTTAATTTTTAACCTTCGCTATAATCCCGGATAGAAAATATATACATATACTTTAGGCGGAAGTCTGCATTATAATTCGTTGTTTTTCGCGATAGTCTCGGTACCGGAGGATAAGTAATGCACAGCGCTGATATATGAAAAGGGAAAGGGACATTCTTCAAACATTTACTCAAGAGCCCGAGAAGCCGTCTAGAGAGAGAAAGAGAGATAGAGAAAGAGACGTGGAATAACGTGGAAAGATATTTGAATTAGGGGAGGGGGGAAGAAGAAAATACTTACAGTGAGGGTAAAATATGTCCGTGCTGTGGTGTGCTACTAGGCGAAGTGGAAGCTCCTGCTGCAGAACAACAAAAACAAAATGCAAGTAAAATCAGCAAAAAAAGGTATATTTTAAACCATGAGTAAGCATAAACGGGAAGTGAGTTTTTTTTTGAAAATGCAATAAAAATAAATTATTGATATTCAAATAAAAATACACACTGAGCTTTAGATTTTTTTTTCTTTGTGTATGGAGTTGGTAAGAAATATAAAATTGAGAAAATTCTACGAGATCTTAGTTCATTACCTCGTTCATCTTACTATGACACAGTGGGACATATTTTCTCAGCGCACAGAGAAGTTACGAACCACTTGGAAACATTAGTTACATTGATCGATTCTTAAAATAAGTAAGAGTTTGTTATTCTAAGTCAATTACTAAGGCGCACAACAACAGAGAAGCTAGCATCCCTCGGCACAACATTTTGTTGGTTAGACTCATTATTCAATGAAAAAACCGGTAAATAAAGGCAAAGAACTTCGTACTTCTTGGACCATTGAAGCCAACTTGAGAAAACGAGATGCTGAAAGGTGTTTGTCTACGAATTCCTGACTAAGAATTGGTATTTGAGCAACGTGCAATTCATATTAGATCCGAGTCATTGGATATTGCAAATCTTTTAATACGCAATCATGGTATTTACCATTTGTTATGATAAAAGAGGGTGCCCAGATACCTTAAGGGCATAGTTAGGGCATAACTGTGAAAAATTCCAGCCTAATCGGTAAGCAAATGCCAAAAAATCGTCTTCTAGACACCACCCCATAGAGAAATTGACACCAAGTTATGTTAGGAGTAACGAGTTGTATTTAAGAATTTTATATATTTTTTATTCTAAAAAAAACAACTTGTAAAAATATAAAACTTTTTGGTAAAACCCGTTTGCCGATAGCTCTAACCGTTTTCGAGTTGTCGAAACTCAAAGTTGCAACAGTGTCAATTGACACCTGACTTGATCGTTAGTGTAAATTGCCCAAACCAACAAACTCGGAACGTACGTTGCAGAGTTTATTCTCACTTATTTTACGGAAAAAACATCTCTAGCCGAGTGTACGTTCCCTGGAACGATCGAGTTTGCGGATTTGCCCAAATATTTGACAGCTGGACATTTCAGCACGACGGCATCCCATTGTGCGATAACAACATTCGGAAACATAAACAAGAAAAAAAATCGGCACGACGGCGATATTTGAGAAGCTGCGTTTTGGGAAGCTGCGCCCGGCTAAGGAGCGTACATGGAAAAACAATGAAAATATGGTAAGTTTCCTTTTAATCCGACCATATACCAAGTGCGAAGTGTAGCGGGTAGCGTGTGCGTTTCTTTCTTCGCTAGCATGGCATCGGATTTCTTTTACCCGAACATGGGTGGAGTTGAGGAGCACATCTTCAATCTTTCGCAATGTCTGCTCGCCCGCGGTCACAAGGTGATCGTTATCACGCACTCGTACGGTGACCGGAAGGGCCTTCGGCACATGACGAACGGGCTGAAGGTGTACTACGTGCCAATCAAAGTGTTCTACAACCAGGTCGTACTGCCCACGATGATCTGCAACATTCCCCTGCTGCGGTACATTCTGCTCCGGGAGCAGATCGACATCGTCCACGGTCATTCCGCCTTCAGCACACTGGCGCACGAAACCATGAACGTGGCGCAGCTGCTGGGACTGAGGGTGAGGAAGGCACATAATAGTCGCAACGTACCCGATGTCTCACTGCGGTCTCTCTTCCCACTTTCCAGTGCGTCTTCACGGATCACAGTCTGTTCGGGTTCGCGGACCTGTCGGCGGTGGTAACGAACAAGTTTTTGGAAATTTCACTCGCCAACTGCAACCACTGCATCTGCGTGTCCCATACGGGTAAGCGGGTGCCTCAGACTAGCCAATTGATGTGAACTTTAACCACGCAACTCTTCCTGCAGGGAAAGAAAACACGGTGCTTCGTGCGAAGGTGCACCAGGATAAGGTGTCCGTGATCCCGAACGCGGTGGATACGGCGTACTTTACACCGAACCCGTGCCGCCGACCCAACGATGACGAAACAAGTAATGTGCAGTTGCTCGATCAAGTGAGGCCGACACTCTAGTTGCGGTATTTGCTTCTTCTTTATGAACCCTCAGTTAACGTGGTCGTCGTTTCGCGGCTGGTGTACCGCAAGGGAGTCGACCTGTTGGCCGGCATATTACCCAAGCTAAAGCATCTGCCAAACGTGCACTTCATCATCGGTGGGGACGGACCGAAACGAGCGCTGTTGGAGGAAGTGCGCGAGCGAAACAACATGCAGGACCGGGTGGTGATGCTGGGCGCCCTGGAGCACGCGAAGGTGCGCGATGTCCTGGTGCAGGGGCACATCTTCCTAAACACCTCCCTGACGGAGGCGTACTGCATGGCGATCGTGGAAGCGGCGGCGTGCGGTTTGCAGGTGGTTTCGACGAAGGTTGGCGGCATTCCGGAGGTGCTACCGTCGAGCCTGATTATCCTCACCGAACCGACGGTCGAGTCCGTGTACCGTGGCCTGCGGGAAGCGATTCGGCGCGAGATGGAGAAGAAGCAAATCACCAGCAGCCGGTATCTGAACGGGTCCATCGATGCGCTCGCACCGACACCCTCGAAGACAACCTACTCGGGGCTGTGTGCGTTCGAGCGCAATCAAATCGTGACCAATCTGTACAACTGGAACAATGTCACCGAGCGTACGGAGAAGGTCTATCGGACGGCTTTGCGCGATTCACCAGCAACGCTGGAACTGATGATGCGAAAGTAAGAACCCGTATCGCACCCGAATCCTGCGAGTCCCACTGCAATTGTGCTTCATTCTTTCCCCTTCCAGCTGCCTCAGAAGTGGCGTCTGGCCCTTCGTTCTAGTCATCGCGCTGTGCCATCTTATATTACGCTTTCTGGACTGGTTTGTGCCGCGGAAGTACATAGACACGTGCTGCACGGATAACCCATTCCTCCGCACGAACGACTACGAACAGCGTCGCCGATCCACGGAAAACCACATCCTATGCGCAACGGTACGACGAAAAAGGGAAAAGTTTTCCTGACGTCAGGCGGCCCTTTGCTCGGTGGACGAATGATTCACGGACGGAGGGCCGTCACGCACACAAAAGACGTGGAACTCGTTCCCGCACAGGTGATTTTTTGCCATTTTGCGATGTATTATGTATGTATAGGTAAAAAATTATTACATACTGCTACTTTTTTTTCTCTTGAGAGTATGGAGTGATTAGTTAAATTCAAATATACACGAGTAATTACATTGACTACAGGCAATACTGTTCCCCAACGTTACTAAATCCCGGACGGATCGAAATAACAGGGAGTTGTGTTTAAAAATCTACCCATGTTGAGTCATACAATAAAACGAATAATTTGAGAAATGCTTAACCGACATTCTCGACGGTCGGAACTTTTGCTCCATCCTCTAAAACCCGTCAAAAATAGTCGATGAAACGTTTTAAATCTTCATCGAAGTACAGTGAGCAATGGAATAACTTTTTCGTCACTATATGACCACGATGTCCCCAAGGTATGCAGTGTACCTTATCCTCTTTTTTCTTGATTTCCTTTATTTGAAGGAAATATATATAACAAAAAAAGTAATTGTGACAAAACTTCTGAACCAAAATCCACTAGCATTTTTACGATAACATAACATTTGCTCATACCCTGTAACTGTCCAACAAGATGCGCCCGCGTCAGCAGATAAAAAACGTTATTCCCACGATAAACCGACGTTGCATGCTGCAGCAACCATCGTCCAACAACGTTTACAATTGTTCGGTGGGGCAGCCGCTGCTTCAGCTTGGTCCGCCCAACTGACAGCTGTCAAACCGAGCCCACTAAAATGTCCGAAACGAAGTAAGTTTTCGCATTTTCTTTCCCAAAATATTCAGCTTTTCCGAGTTCTTCATCATAAGTTATTAGTGTGCGGTGCTTCAGTTTCCTTCGCCAAATGCGACACACTCCGAGGATTGCAATTTAGCACGGTTGCATTCACTGGAAGCGTGTGTAAAGTGCGCTTGTAAAGAGCTTCCCCGCTCCCTCTTCCGCGCTAGTTCTACTCCAACCAGTGTTTGTGCATGTGTGTTCGTGGTGCGGCAGGATGCCGAGCAAAATCTTTTCCACAATAATTACTGGCGTCTTCTTTGAATTGTGGTTGTAACAAGCATATTTCATTATCTTCCAAATCCAGCGACGATTCGCTCACCTTCGATTTGGGCAACGATGATCCTGCCATTCTCAACGAGGACGAACTTCTGCTGTCCGATGACGGTAAGTGTTTCTGCTGGTGAGCGCATCGCTTCCCGTTCGGTTGATCATAGCTTGTTGTCTTTGCGTCCACAGAGAACGGCATTAAGCTCGACCAGCCCGACGAAGATTTCCTGCTCGACGAAACGGACGATTGGGTAAGCAAGGAGCTAGCAGCGAAAGCGAACGAGCAGGCGGTATCGGCCAGTGGCAGCACGGAAGGGCAAGAAGGCGTTGCACACAACCCGGCCGAACAGGATGGCCCCACGCAAAGCGTTCCGGCTGATGGTGCCCAACAAAGTGAAATCAACACGGAAAGTGATCACGATAGTGTTGCGTATCGCCCGGACACCGGCTTCCACGAACCTACCACCGGTGCAGTTGCTAGCCACGGGAGGGCGGCTGCGCAAAGCACGGCATCGGCCACCGTAATCGACGGTGGTGTGGAGACGGTCAGTAGCATCGTTGAAACTACGGTGCCCGCGCCGTCCGCACAGGATGAGGTTGCCGTGCTGGATGTTTCCGACGGCCAGGTGGAGATCGCCGCCAGCGAGTCAAAGGAATCGCTTCAAACGACGTCCACAGCTACGGAGGCGGACGACAGTACGACGGACGTGGCCTCGTCCGGGCGGTACAGTTCTCCGGCCCGTTCGCACACGACCGAAACCGTTGCCAGCACGTCGCCCATGTCCGGCAGCTCGCGTCGAACCGGGGTTACCGCCGCCAGTGAACAGTGCGACACAACCTCCACGGAGGACGTGCTCTACCTGTACCCGAGCACCCAGGAGCATGATGCATCGTACGATACGGACGAATCGAGCGAGAAGCGTGGCTGGAAGAACGAATCCAAAAACGATCTCCGCCACCATCCAATGCATCCAGGCGCGCCGCAGCAGCACGGGCTCCATCAACACCACGGCCCGCCACCAGGCAACCGGCTGCCTCCCGGCTTCGGCGGCAAACCCGGCATGAAGCACCCACTGCTGCTACCGCAACATTCCGGCCTGATTCCGGCGCCGAACATACTCGGACCGCACCGGCCACCGAACCACTTCGGCGGTATGCATCCCGGGCACGCGCGTATGGACTTCCGACCGACCGGTCAACGCCAGCGCTACCCGCTGCGGCCCGGGTTCGGGCCGGACATGATGAACCAGTTTCGGCTCGGTGGCCTCGGCGGCCGAATGAACTACCCGGGTGGTCCGCTTCAGCCCGGCATGCATCCTGGCGGCGGTGGTGTGCTATTGCCGGGTGGCGGTCCACTGCTGCGCGGTTTCCCGGTCCGCGGAGGCCACCCGTACGACATGGGACGACCGATCGGGCCACCGCGACTGCTGCGGCCCCCGATGGGTGGTGCGAGCGGTGCAAATGGTCCACCGCCGATGTATCGCACGGCGGCCGGTGCTGGCGCCGCCGGTCCTTCCAATGGGCCAGCGGGAGGTGCGGTGAGAGGTGGTCCACCGATCGGTGCACAGGGTGGTGGTGTCGGTTTGGGCGGTGGTACAGCACCACCCCAATCACTGCTGTCAGGATCGTTCGATCCCATGACGGTCGGTGGAGGTGGTGGCGGCGGAGCAGGTGGTGGGACTGGGGGTGTCGTTTCCGGTGCCGGCAATCCCCCCATCCAAACGGTGCCCGCTCCGGTGCCTGGCTTCCCGCAAAAAGTTCTCATCAATCCTAATTTTAAAGGTGGCGTTGAGGCGGTAAAGCGTGAGTATTTACTCTTTTTTTCTCGATCTAGTAATCATGTGCTTAGTTACACACCCAATTCAACCGTTTTCGGTTACATTTCCAGCACGTTCCACTAACTTTTGCCTGTAGGGTGCGCTGTAATTAGTAGCGTTAGTTTAGGTTTGAAGAAGTTTGCAAAGCGTTTGAAAAAAAACTATCACCTATGCAATGTAGTGCGTCTTTTTGTTACTTTCTATTCTACGTACTAATCCACTTTCAAAAGGGAAACCGTTTGTTACTGTGCGTTTTACAAAACACGTCAAGTTTTAAGGAAGCAATCGATTGTAGAACAAAAAGTCTGAATGAAACGAAAAGACTGCAGTCTAAACGTGTGTATATTGAGGCTACCGTATTTTAATGTATGTTTTCAACGTTACCTGTCATGTGTATGTTAAAGTAGGACTTAGAATTAAGTTATTTATTGTCGTTTCCAAAAATAAGCTATACATTTCGTTTATATATCAACCGTCCCATCCTGTTTCCTTTATGCGTTCCTATATGCTTATGTGCATATACTATGTTTTATGCTTCTGCTCATGGTAGATTATTTGCGAATGTTTCCGCGAATATGCGAGTATTCGTTCGGTCGAATCTACCAACACACATTCGCCCTCGGAACGTTCTCACTATCGCTTATTTTGGCTTCAGTTCCACACATACCAGTCGCTGTTGAAACAAAACAGAACAATTTTCAGATGCTCACTCCTCTCAGCAAATGCATTCAATTGCTCACGAAGTAGTCCATTTGGCGTTTGTTTGTTTCCTCCGGTTTTCTCTGTATACTGTGTTCAGCGGTTGTAATTAGTTGCTGGTGGTTCACAACAGGCGGCGCTACTTTTCTGGTCTTTTCACAGTTGTTCGGAAAGCTCATATGATACAGTGTACATTCGGTAGTATGCGATTTTTTTTTGTTTACCCGCTATCGAGGTTACGCACAACAGTTTGCCCGAATGAAAAATGAATCCAAGCACGATTTTAAATTAGTGAATGTGTGCTGGATATGGGGAATATAGGGTAAGTGTACCACTTTTCAACGACTTAGTGCATCAGTTTCTTATAAAAATCCGTTCGTTTTAATCTGTAGGGTTATAAATGATGAAGCTTGTGGTTTTCGGTAGAAAAACTGTCGCAGTTTTCATCTCTGTAAAGTGATTTTTTGCTATTATCAAATTACAAACACCGTTTTGCCAGCTTTCGGCGAAAGTTTTCCATTTTTCGGCAGGCTTTGTACTAGGTGTTCGGCATCGCGAATAAGCGTTTGGAATATTTGCTAATGATGTTGATATTAGCAGAAAATTATTGGAAAAATATTTCTTCAACCAATTTGCAACTGATTGATTAAAAGAGGATTTAGAATTTAAATTTGAAATATTTTTTAAAGTAGAATACGAAAGTGAAGTAGAGTTTCAAATGGAAGAGCACATTCGTTTCGAATATTCTATAGAACATTCTTTGTGATACAACAAACTTGCGATAGTTCTTCAATTTTCTAACCAACTTAGTAACCAACTAAACTGGCTTGAATGGCTAACTTTAGTAACATCGAATGAGGTAGTTTTCGTGTAAAGTGGTCAACTTTTTGTTACAGCTGCTTGAATAAAATTATGTATTTAATTTAGCAGGTTGTTTTTTTGCTTGTCCACAACTTTCAAAGTTATAGCTATAGAAATAAACCTAGTACAAGAAAATATATCTAGTACCATGACCTTTGGAAAGTACTGTATATTTAACACCGTTGCTTTAATAATTATTTCCCATTTTAAGATTCAATTTTATCGTGCCATTTGCTTCAGCAGCATATCAAACTAGCATATTGTTCAAGCGCACCTTTTTCTTTGTTACTTTATGTTATGACTCAAACGATGATAATGTATAATAATAAATATTGCTGAAGAGTTTTGTAATATAGCAGTATAGTTCATAATTCATACCCACCCCCGACACCATGAGCAAATAAAACAAATGGCGATTGTGGCGATGAGCACGGCGTCATTTCAAGCACGACTTTGCAGTGTCGTTCGAATTCGAAGTGAGTGGCGCTAAAAACCCCGGTAAACTTTGCACGTTGCAGATCAACTATTGCGAGATGCGGCCCTCAGCACACAGCAGTTTGTGGCCGCCAGCGTAGGTACCGCCCGCCATGTCAGCGATGATGAGTTGCTGCGCCAGCAGGAAGAGTTCATCAACAAGAACCGCATCGAGGTGGAGAAGCGCCGCCATGAGCGGTCACCATCGCGGGAGCGCGAACGCGATCGAGAGCGGGACCGCGACCGGGAACGTGCCAGGTCACGGGAGCGGGAACGATCGCGAGAGCGCGAACGGGAGCACCGAGAGCGCGAGCGGGAACACCAGCGGGACCACCGTGAGGCACCGGCTCGTGGCCGCTCGCGTGATCGTTCGCGGGAACGCGAGCGCGAGCTGCGCCCACGGTCGCGGGAACGAGAGCGCGAGCGGGACTACTCACCCCGAGCCCGTCATCATCGCGGTGGCAGCAGAGATCGCGACCTGGGACGACCCGGACGGAGGAACTTTGGCCGTAGCCGCAACGCTAGCCGCGAACGGGACGATGACAGCCGGTTCCCCAAACGCCGGAAGAGTAGCGACTACGGTGAGAACAACCGTGGTCATTACGACGTAAGTACTGCAGGAACGCTACCATTATTACTGACTCGGAACACCGTGTCGTAACGCAGCAACCTGTGCTTTCACTTCTGCAGCGAAATGAAGACGACGAAGATCCCGAGACGAGGGCTTACCGGATGGAGATAGAAAAGCAAAAGGCCACCAGGGAGAAGATGTTGCGCGAAAAGGAGATGCGTCGGAAGCGGGCAGCGGAAGAGAAGCTTAAAACACGTTCCAATGTAAGTGATTTGCTATATTCTTGTGTATATTCTTCATAGTTTTATCGAAAAGGTGAAAGCAAGTCTTTTAGATAGATACCGCTGCACTGAAAACAAGATGATATCGACTTGGGTTGTCGACATTTGCTAATTGTTTTCCTTTGAATTACCCGTCTCGTTCTTGTGATTTGACATTGAGCAGTGTTTACAAACATTTTCTACACCATTACTCAAACGTCTGCTTATGCAGCAGATTGTCGGCTGGTTTTCATCGAAATGTGTACATATAGGCTTTTTGATTACGCATTATTAACGCTTCGACTATCAGTTAAACTGGACGACGTCCGTTCAACCCAGTGCACGTAAGACGTTTTTGCTTACAATTCTCTTATGCACGCTTATGAATCGCTCCCGCAGGAAGCCAAACCTCAGGAGAATACGCCCCCCAAATTAACCCCGCTGGTCGTGACGGAGAAGAAAATCATCACGCTCAAAAAGAAGCCGGATCCGGACGGTCCCATCGATCCGCCACGCCGTTCGCCGGTCGGCGATCACCGGTCCGGCAGCAAGATGGTGGAGATCGATCGCGCCCGACCGCGCCCCGACATTGAATCAAGCGCGGCCGGCGACGGCAGCAACGACGGCAGGCACCGCCGCAACAGTGAGCTGAACTCGGACGCCATCGAGCTGGACCTGCTCGAGGAGCTGCTGCTCCGGGAGCCGACGCCGGAACCGGCGCCGCCATCCAAACCGGTGCGCCTACCAGCCACCGGCGGGCTGAGCGGTACGGCCATGGCCGGTACTTCCTCAAATGCGGCAGGTGGCGGCGGCTTTGCGGATGGACCGCCAGCATCGAAGAGCAGCCATCGCGAACGGAACGCCGTCAACAGTGCGAGCAGCACAGCCGGTGGAGCGGGCGGACATCGGAGGATCGTGCTAATGAAGTCAGGCGTCGGTGGCGGCGGAGGCGGAGGCGGAGACAGGAGAGACCATCACCACGAAGCAGCAACGGCCGCCGGCAGCAACAGCAGCAACAACCGGAAGGCACGCGTCTTCGATCGGCTCGAGAAGCGGATCAGCGTCAACGAGGACGCCAAGCGCAAGATACAGAGGTTAGTCAAGGATAATTAACCCTTTTTGCCGTTCTCTTCAACCCTCTGCCAGGCGGCCGCGATGGTCCAGTAGGGCAGGCGTGCATGTTTCGTGTGTAATGAGTGTCCATTTGGTTTGTGGCCAATACGTGTCGCACACATTTCAATCTTGCGCACACCCCCCTTCTTGTTCCCATGGTAATGTGTCTAGTAAGCTAAGCCTTAAAGTTCGCCGCAAACGAAAAATGTGTGTATGAAAGTGTTGCTTGGATCGTTTCACACGGATCGATAGATAGTCGTTCAGGCAGATGCGAAAACGATAAAATCCCAATCGTTGCTGGATTTGTCGTTCATTTTGACATGATTGTGTTTATTTTATGGAAGCCTTTTTTAAAGCTTTTTTTTTGTCTACACACATACACGTAAAGCATTACGGTTATGATGGACTGCTATGATGTTTAGCCGGTTGCTCCTAGCCCGCGGCTGCAGGGCTTCGCAGGCGAGTTTCGATTGCAAGCGGAACTGTATTTCGATTAAACTTACATTACCATTGTGCGATAAGAATCACGACTCCAACGACCATTGTGGCATATGATGACGGTAATAGTGGCACGCAGTAGAAAGATTAAGGACTACGGGAAGACTTCCCACTTTATGCGAGCTAAGTTGTGTTAGATATTAATAATTAGATCACGCATTTGTGGCATACACAAACATACCCTTACAACGTGCTACATACAGCTTGTTCATGTAGTGTCCAACTTCTGATAGTGCAAGCATTTTCTTCCTGGCTGTACGGCGGCACGCCGATTGAGGAAGCACATCATTTTACTTATCTGACAAAGATTGCGCGTTTGTTTCTTTTTTCACCTATACACACACACACACACACACACACACACACACACACACACGTACAAATATCCCGGAAAATCGTGAATTAGGAAGTAGTGTTTTTGCAGTTTTTTAAATATTTTTTTTATGTGCTTCGTGGCTATGCATACCACTAGTTTGCTTGTGTCCACGAGTGTAGGCAATAGAGTTGAGGGAGAGTTGTGTAAAGATTTGTCGGGTAGGTGTGTACCTTTTGGTGAGTTTAGTTTTAGTAAGCATAAGAAAACTGAAGGCAACCCCGTTCTTTTCATTATGGTGACGTTCGTGATTACTGGCACTGTGAAAGAGACCGCGCCAGTAGCAATATTTGACGAGGTTTTTCAGGTTTACTTTGGCAACAGAGAATTTATCGGAACAAAATAATTTTACTGGGACATCAATATACAGCAAACGACGTAACCAATTTGCAAGGTGAAACACAAACTTAGTAGAGAGGGTAACAAAGTTAAGAACTAACATTTAGCACCCTTCCATTTCCTTCTTTTTCCCGTCCAAGCTCCCCCCATCTCTCCCGTCTCACGATTGTGGTGTCGTGGCTCCCGCCTGTCCCCGTTTTAGCTTCATCTTGTAACCATTTGCGATTAGAGTGCGGAACTCCGCTTCGGCGACAATGCTACTTTAAGATTAACCAATAAAATAAAGTATGGAAAACTGTTCATCCACATACGTATGAAAAAAAACGTAGCTAATCAGCAAACCAACAAAAAACTAAACAAAACGTGAGCGTGGTTTTATTCGTGTACATATATCTGTTATCTACATTAATTAGGTACTGGATTGTCGCTTGGCGCTCCAGTCGCAAAACCGGGCTGGGGCGCGGTGCGGTATTAGCAATGTTATTTTGTTCTCTTGTTTTTTTCATAATTCAGTTGTAGTTCATTTTGATCCTAGCGTTAAGGTTAGTGCTCTAAGTACGTCGTCCTTTATATCATAGCTCGAAAGTCGATCGTGCGGGATCGGTGTGTGGTAGCTTACGTTGAAAACGTATTGAACGAAACGTTTGCACGACAAAAAAAACACCGCGCCAAAGGTTTAAACACTGTGAGCGTAGCTTGAAGGTAGTATAAATGTTGGAAGGTAGTGTCATGGTTGGTAACAGAAAACGCATACACACTGTGGGTTTAATATTACTACGATGAAATCGCAGCCATGCTGTGACCCTTCAATGGTATACCATAGACAAGACAAGCTAGATAGTACGTTTTAGAACCGAAGAACAGTACAAAGCCTAACGGGGAACACCCGGGCGATGTGAAACGTTGTGCCGGAGGGACCGTTCCGAGGCAGGAACACGTACCGCCACCACTTGTGATAATGTTTGTTCATCTCCTTATTGCTCTGTCGAATGCGCAAACCGGCTGCATTTATATTTTACCACAGCATTTACTAGAGGTATTAAGTAGCAAGCATGTACCAGTACAGAAACAAACACCAACGAGTGTGATGCACCGCAAACAATCGCCCAAAACGCACTTGCGAGAACGTTATAGGAAAATGCGTTAACAATTAATACAATCTGCTGCTGCACACATAATCTCTCAACACATTCCTCTGCAGTTGCGATGCATTTTGCTACCAACTGCTAATCAAAGAGTAGACAGCGAGCGATGAGTTGTCAGCAAAGGACGTTCAATCTGCACCATCGTTTTGAGTTCGGAAGAGAAAGAGAGAGAGAGAGAGAAAGAGAGAGATAGAGAGTGTAATCAAGAGAGTGGGTGAAATAATGTAGATTCCCTCTGCAGGATGGCTTGCGATAGCTCCTGTTTATTTATCCTTTCCCATTTCCCAACAGCTCTCTATCGTTCTAGCATTGCTTCTAATTTAGTTATCTTTATTTCCTGCCAGAGCAAAAGGGTTCGATAATCGCGCCTCTGGTCGAGCTCGGTTGCCAGATGTTGTACGATTACACTTTTTGTTGTTGTTTTGTTTGTTTACTATTATTGTTTGTGTTTGCCCGTAGTAGGGTGTGCGCAAAACATGGGACGACTTTCGAAACCATTTCAAGTGAAAACAGTTTCGGTTTCGAACGAAACTTAGAACAGACCAAAAAAGATGCGAAAAAAATGATGTCGCCAAATCGAAGCAAAATAAAGCTCCTTTCGTTTTTGCAAAGGATTTCCTAACAAAACGCTACCTGTGTTGACTGTATTTCATCTGCTGAAAGAAATGGTTGTTTGATGACACGATTATTAATTAATAAACCAATAGATATTGTGTAATGTTTTATGGCTGTTGAAATTTAACTTTTCTTTGGCCAAACCAAAAACGAGTTGAAACATATGCGGGAAAGACATTTAATATATGGAATAATATTATTCCATGCTAAATAAAAAAAAGAAAAAGTGGAAAAAGACATTTTACATCGTATATCCTGGAAAGATAGTGACGTTTTCTACATAAGTTTTAAGTTTTAAAGCAAAAACATCGTTTTTTTTCTCCGAAATATACATATATTTCAACGGTAAAGGCTGCCGAAAGTTGGTAAATGGCAAATCTTATAAGCAAGTGACATTTTAGTCGTCAAAAATTTACTGGTCGTAAAGGCAACAGTAAATTGAAGAATTAGCCACTGCTGTTCAATAGTGTCTGCAAACTAAGGGTATGAATATGTAGTTTAGCAATAGTTTTCTGCTATTATTGACACCGTTTTCAAAGCATTAAAATACCCCTTATTCACGTTGCCGAGAAACTGGTACACAGCCTTCCGAAAAGGCGTGGCGATTTACCACGTGTTGATAGTTGAAGAAATGGTTGATCCTTGAGGAAATGGCGGAGTATCAGCTCAACAGCTTGGATTCCCGCTAAAACTGATCAGGCCTGTAACAATGATCATGACCAACCATGAGCGTCACATGCCTATCAAGTGAAGGTGGATGGAAAACTCTCAGGACCCTTTGCTACCATAAAGGATCTGCGCCAAGGGGACGGGCTCACCTGTCTTCTCTTCAACCTTACGCTAGAAAGGGCCATTTGAGATGTGTTTGAGGTGGACCCTTCAGCGAACATCTTCTGTAAGATTATTTTTTAACATTCGTAAATCTTTTCCAGAATATCCAGTCTGCATTAAAGATGGAAGAGGTAATCCAGGGGGAATGCATTAAAGCTTTGGTAGCGACCCAAATAGATCCCCCCCCTCCATACCAAAATTGATACATCACTGGAAACTGAACTTGAGCAGTCGTTTGACAGTCAAGCAGTTGAAATTGAAATTTAATGTTTTTTTTTTTACGTTTGATCAAAGCTAATCGGTATTGGAATAATAACATAGGACGATTTTTAATTGCTGCTGAATGGATGGTAAGTATTTTCATCACATTTGACGAATTTGGTTTCCAGTGATGTATCAATTTTGGTATGAGGGGATCTATTTGGGTCGCTACCTCAATTTCAATTGAAATGCATTAACAATATTGTAGATGCTCAATTGATCAGGGATTTAATTAGTCTACAATTAGTATCGATGTGATCTGTTTCTTTATGATGGTATGCCAATAAAAATGAACTAAACATGAAAATAAAATCAAGTCCTGCAGTTTGCGTGTTTGTAGAGTGCCTGCTGTTCAGAATGTGATCGCACGTTCACGTGTTAATCAATGAGTAATTAATGAGTTACTTTAAAGCTTGATTCTGTTAAAGTAGGAACCCCTGTGTTTTATTTGTTGCTTGGGAACGGTTTTTCTATTGCTTGTTTTGGCAACACTGCCTCCTTTTGTATTCAATAAACCTTCTTCTCATTCCATTCTTCGTACCGATCGGTCGTGTTTTTGCGTTTCACAAAATATCACAATTTTAGATTCGTGCACTGGAAGTGTATGTGCGTGTTACCGATCGTATGCAAAAGGGTTAAAAGTGGTCATACAGGGTTTACCACAGCCGGTGACACATACTGCACACTTTTTGAAGCAATCGGCATACTCACTTCGAAGCGGCGTTGTGTTGCGCCCAAA
>KB672991.1:90349-277412 GCA_000349145.1 Anopheles dirus
TTTGGGCGCAACACAACGCCGCTTCGAAGTGAGTATGCCGATTGCTTCAAAAAGTGTGCACTATGTGTCACCGGCTGTGGTATAGTGGAAATCCCAGGTACCAGTCTCAACAGCACCAGTTTTGTCCCTTGGGAAACAGCTCAACTGTCACGCTGACAACGCAGCAACGAAACACGCAGGGAGCGGAAGAAGAAGACGTTTTTGTTTGAAAATGGAGGATGACGACGAGGCTCAGCTCAATCTTCTGACGCTGTTTTTCCTTTGAATTCGTTTCGTTTCGTGCGTTTCGTGTAAAGCAACAGTGCATCTCGTGATAGTACCGTAGATACGAGCTAAGGTAGGGTGAACCAAGCGGTGGGCGCACGGCGAAAAGGTGGCAAACATTGCGATGCGGCGGGTGATGCCTGCCGAGAGACAGAGGCTGGATTGATTTTTCTCAGCCGCGCCGAAGGGTGTTTGTGAATTTGTGTTTGTTTGTGGTGCAAGTTTGTCCCGTGTAAAGCGTGCAAGGGACGCCCGGAACCAAATCGTGTGATGCAAATTGCATCAACCACAGTGCACTCGAAGGGAGCAGGCAGCAACGCACGGATGAATGGAATTCCATCAGATGAAAATCGTACATGCATAATACATAACCCACGCACACTCGTGCGCGTTGGCTACGCACACACGCTTGCGCGTACACGAATACACACAGCGCATCCAGCATCAGCAGGGGCCGCTCGGCAAGCATTCACACTTGTCGCGCTGGAAGGACCGCGGGAGTAGAATGCATAATGTAAAGCATATCTTTCAAGTTGGCGCTCTGAAGGCACATCTCCAGCAGGATTATTGGTGGCGGCGGGGTCGTGGCGCGTGTTTTTATATTGATCGAAAAAAGGACAAACCGCCGAGACGGGCTTTCCGGAGTGAGTGCTCCTCATCGATCATTTTTCAAGTGCCGCGGGTGCAGACCGGGTGCGGAACGTTTCGAGATGGAACCGTTGCACCCCATTTTTCCCCCGTACACAATTCCCCAAGCGGTGGGAAACGAACGGTTAAAAAGAAGGAACCACGAGAAGCGACTTTCATTAATGTGTGGTATACATAATTATGTATCCGTTGCAAGCATGCTGTTGATGTATGTGTGTGAGTGACGATGTGAAAAAACGCGTACGACCGAGCGCGAGTGAGCGAGAGAGAGAGAGAAGAGGGCGAAAAAGAAAACAAAAGTTTACGGTTTAGCAGGCCTTCTTTATGCTTCTGTCACTGCCGTGGAACATCATTAACCTGTTTGCACGGCGAAAGAAGAAGACACACTCTGCAGAACAACAACAACGGCAGCATCATGATCGTAGTGTGTGCAGTGCAGTGTAGCAGGTGAACGCAAAGGAGAGCGCGAGAGCATAAGAAAATCCACCACCACCACACGCAGACGAGATGCCGATGGATTGGCTGTGGCGTTTTATGTCAGCACCAGCAGCAACGGCAGGAAGGGGAACCGGACCGAGGAGGAGCGGAGAGATAAATGATAGAAATAATGACATGTTTATTATGCAACTTTCGCCACTTCGCTCATTCCCCGGTTTTTCGTCTGGTCAGGCGTTTCGCTTGCTTGCCATCTCGGTCGCACATCTCAGCAGCATATCGATAGCATATCGTGCCTGTGTGTGTGTGTTTGCCGAGCAATAACAACTTCTCGGTGGTCCA
This sequence comes from Anopheles dirus, assembly GCA_000349145.1. Taxonomy (NCBI): domain Eukaryota; kingdom Metazoa; phylum Arthropoda; class Insecta; order Diptera; family Culicidae; genus Anopheles; species Anopheles dirus. Next base: position 92,039 of record KB672991.1, read on the forward strand.
GCGAGCAGGGTGGACAATAACGTCGTCTCTTTCGGGTTGATTTTTGCTAAAGATAGCTTCCTTTAGATCTTTTTTCTGCTTGCCTTGCCGAATGCTTGGCGGGGAACGAAAAGAAAGTTAAAGAGCCCCTCTTATCGTCGTTTTTTTTCTCGACATCAACCACGTACTATCTCTTTCCCGCACATTGTGAAAATATCCAGAGCCGCTTAGGGATGGAAATTTGTAACCGATTTTTTGGTTGTGGCAGCGAGCTGGCGCGAATGATGTCCAACAGGTGTACGGCGGCGAAGAGCGTGTTGGCTTGGCGCGTGTGTTTGTGTTCCTGTGTCGTTACAGTTCCATTTAAATGTTGGCATGTGTATTTTTTTGTGCTGCTCTCATTTTGTGGAAGATTGTTTATAGCAGGGGTCGGCAAAGTTGTCAAGTAAAGAGTCAAATGTTTCATTTCACGGGACAGATCTCTAAATTAGGGCCTCTCATTTAGAACGTAGGGTTTTCCATGGCTGCAATCGACAAACATACATTCAAAGATACAGAAAATGTTTTCAGTGCTTTCGAATGTACATCGGTGTTAAGTACATCAACTACATTTGTATTAGGGATAAGTTGAATGTTTGATTACATTAAACCGTTATCAATTTAGTCTTAGTCGAACTTTGCCAACCCCTGGGTGATAGAGCCATTTAAAGAAAAATAAACAAATCTAGTGACAGCATGATTAGATGATTTTATTTTTTTTTCCTCTTCTTATTCCACAGCAATTTACGCAGGGCTGACTAGTTTGTGTGTTTCCGTGTAGGTAAAATTCATTTTAAAACTGCATGTCCTGCTTGAACATCGTAATAACAAGCGGGTAAGCCAGTTCACGGTGTGACGACGGTTTTGTGAACAGGTTATCTGAATGTGACGAATATCATCCCCCACCTGTGGCCTGTGGCTCTGTGTGTACGCTCTTGCCACCACCAGAAACCCTTTTCTACCCGAGACGGAGAGGGCAACGAGCAAAAAGGCACAACATTCCATTCGCTTTTTCGCGGCTCTATCCATCCGGTGCGCCCAATCATCACAGTGACCGAGTGAACCTTACGTTTTCGAGACGAAGGGAGGTTGTTGCGTGTGGAATGCGCCATCCTGCGCGCCCTGGCGGAACGAGATGTGAAGAAGCGAAAAAGTGAACGAACGTGAAACCAAATCCAGCCGATGATTCATAGTCTTCACCCGCATTAGGTGCGAACGGGCGACAACGGAGGCGGCGATGCCGATGATGATGATGATGATGATACACCACCAGCGCCAGCTTCGATCGCAGCAGGGAAAGGAATTTGCTGCTGGTCGATAGGGCGACGTCATCAATTCGGTCGATCGTGCGCGCTGTCTGTTGCTTTTGCTGCTGCTGGTGGACATGTTTACCTGTTGTGGGATGAACCCACAGAGACCGTGAGGATGAAGCCACGTGCCACAACACATTAGAGCATCTCGAGTTTCGCCCCGTGCCGCGGTACCGCATGTCCTTGCATTTTTCGCTTTTGTCGTTTTTCATCGTTCAACAGTGGGAAAAATAGTGCACCCCAAACCGAATTGCGACCGATCGAGCCCGCGCGCGTGTGTGTGTATGACGACCTCCAGCTTATGGTCAAAAAACGGCCCGGAGAGAAGGTGAATCGAGCCGCGGTACGTGTGAGCAACGTGTGTATTTTCAGCTGCAGGCCTGGTGAAAGTGTATATTTTTGGCCATCGACCGTCACCGACCGCCAAATCGATCGTGGTGCCATCGCTATAGTAGTAGCCCTTGGTCAGTGTTGCGGGGTTGACCTGCCGCCGTCAACCTGTGCGCTCCATTTCACCGCGGAAACACTGCCCGTGCGGTATGGCATCGTGTCGCTAGTGAAAAGAGCATTATTCGATCGTTTAGCGGAAACATTCTATTTCCCCTCACCCACCTGGCTAGAATCGTTTACACACTGGAAGTGCTAGAAGTGCTGAATGCCCGTGTGCGTGTTTGTGTGTGGGTTTCTATGGGATTAGAGTAACCTTGTGAAACACGTGAACTGCGATTGTTACTGTTTTTCGTTTGCACCGTCACCCTTCTGCAGCAACTCCCCAACCCCGGGAACCCGGAAATTGCGCGTGCAATTGCGCTGCAACTAGCGGCGTGGCGTGGTCGTGCATATCGTAACACGCAACCAGTGAACACAACAGCTACGAAAAAACAGCATTGTGTCCACCCGGCCCCCCTGATTGCAAACATAATGAGCGAAACGGGCGTCGTCGGTAGCAATAATATGGGCGTGAAATCAGACTCCGCAAAGGACGTTTCGCTGGGGGGCGTATCGGTTGCCAACAGTGATAAACATGGCAATGGCGTCCCGATGGGCACTTCTCACGAGCCCGGGCCCGGTGGTGGTCCGGTGAACGGTGGCGGCAGCGCGGGGCTTCCTTCCGGTGGCGGTCCTATCGTGAACGGCGTCAACGGTGCCAATGGCCAGCTGCCACCGCATCCTCACCATCCGAACCCCCCTCACCTGCATCAACATCATCATCACCACCACCATCACCACCTTCAGATGCAGCAGCAGCAGCAGCAGCACCATGGCAATGATGGCAGCGTTTCGATCGCGACCGGTGACAGCGAAACGAGCAGCTTCTACGACCAAAAAACGGATCTCTCCGCACACCACCAGCTGGAGGACGAAGATGGACTGGGGCCGCTGCCACCGAAGTGGGAGAAAGCCTACACGGACAGTGGCGAGGTTTATTTTATCGAGTGAGTATTGTCGCGGTTGCGCTTGGGAGGTTTTGTGAGCCTCCTAGAGGGGAAGCGTACGTTGTTTACAGAATATGGGTCTGCTAGACGTGGGTTGTCACGTAGCGATTATCACTGATTATCACTCATAGCAAATCTCCACTGAAATACTACATGATGCCTTTTATTGGGTCTGTCACTGGGCAAATGAATGCACATACTTTGTTTGTTATGGTCCGCCATGTGATGAATGACGTTTTGGCTGTCTTATATCACCGCGACAAACTTCCAATTAGGTTATATCAACGCATAGAGTAGAGATGAGTACCAGCATTGTTTTGAGGATAACAAGGCTAAAAGCGTGCTATCATATCGCTAAGCAGTTAGTCATTGAACTTATAAATATTAATTTGTTGTTGTATATTTGTGTATCTGGAGAGCATCACACGAAAACTAGCCGATACTTTTGGAACAAACTTAAAATATAATTAGCTTATGTTTCTGGGCTGAATTGGGCTTCTGGCTGGTTACTGACTAAATTCCTAAGGCTGTCTCCCTAGTTCCCGCGCTCGCTTCTCTTATCTTCTGTGTTGTTTTACATTTTTATGCACATCGGCTGCATCATACTCTCCGCTCATAGTCATCGTTGTTCGGTAGTAAAGATTCACTTAAAACGGCTTTGAAGTTATTGCTTGAAATTATTGTCCTTTATGGAATGCACATTGATCTGTAAAATACTCTTGTTTGCTTGAAAATGAAAAAATGTCTTCATATCCGATATATTTATCATCAAACGTACTTCCTGTTCGTCCATATGACATCTGTTTTTGATATGTTAAATTGCCCCTTATGGCTGGCGTGGGCTCAAGGAACGAATAAAACAAAATTTCCACCAATCATTTCCGCAACAAAGTATTCGCTCTCGTATAGCTCCTATCGCCAACAAAAGGTTTGATGAGAAAGCTAATTTTAATTTATGCTCAACGGCGGAATGCAAAACCCCCGTAGACAAAGAACTCACGCGACCAAATCGGTATGACTCAATGTATGCTGATGTGAGTCATGGTTATCGTAAAGCCGGTGTCATTGTCCCACACTTCTTCAGCATTAAAAACCTTTATTATGGGATTGCGCAATTAGCTTTTGTGTTTAAACAAAATGATCAAATACCATCACTAATAATTTATTTCTGTTCAATTTCTCCCTCCTTCCATCGCCCAGTCACAACACCGGCACATCGCACTGGTTGGATCCACGGTTGTCAAAGTTTCAGAAAAAGTCACTCGAAGACTGCCAGGACGACGAGCTGCCGTACGGGTGGGAGAAGATCTGCGATCCCCACTACGGCACGTACTACATCGATCACGTCAACCGAAAAACGCAGTACGAAAACCCGGTGCTGCAGGCGAAGCGGCTACAGGAACGAGGCAGCTCCTCCACGATGCCATCGGTCGACGGTAATAGCGGGCCAGGCGGCGATGGGGGCGGCGCGGCCCTTGTCGGCGGCGGCGTGCTACCCGGTCCCGGTGGGAGTTCCGGTCGCGTGAACCACTTCACCAAGAACCCGGCGAATCTGCGCGGCGAGCGGCTGATGACGACACTGGTGAAGTCGATCCGCGGGCTCGGCTTCACGATCGTCGGCGGTGACGACAACGTGGAGGAGTTTCTGCAGATCAAGTCAATCGTCCCGAACGGGCCGGCCTGGCTGGACGGGCAGCTGAAGATGGGCGACGTGCTGGTGTACGTGAACGACATCTGCGTGCTCGGCTTCACGCACCACGCGATGGTGAACATCTTCCAGTCGATCATGGCGGGCGAGGAGGTCCATCTGGACGTGTGCCGCGGCTACCCGCTGCCGTTCGATCCGAACGATCCGAACACGGAGGTCGTCACGACGATCGCGGTCGATGGGCTGGTGCAGAACGGCGGTGCCGTCATTGCCGACAGCGAGCTCAAGTTTCTCGAAAACGGCGGCTTCCTGATGGACCCGCACGCGTCGTCGGCGGCGGCTGCCGAGCTGGCGCAGCACAAGAACCCGCTGGCGAAGCTGCAGCAGTCGAGCGCGGCGAACGCCCCGGGGCCGACGATCACCTCGAACGGGGGCGACGTGTACTTCAACGACACACTGTCCTACCAGCAGCACTACAACAAGGGCAAGCAGCAGGCGTACGAGCCGCACGGCAGCACGGAGATACTGCACATCGACATCGTGAAGAGCGACCACGGGTTCGGGTTCACGATCACGGACAGCTCGTACGGGCAGCGCGTGAAGAAGATCCTCGACCGGCAGTGCTGCAAGAACCTGCAGGAGGGCGACGTGCTGCTCAGCATCAACTCGATCCCGGTGAAGGACATGAGCCACAACGAGGTGGTGCAGGTGCTGAAGGACTGCCCGAAAAGCATCGAAACCACGCTGAAAGTACAGCGCGGACCGGCCGGTGGTGGCGGAGGTGGTGGCACGCTGCTGGTCGGGCCGTCCACGGTGCCGGTAACGTCTGCCTCATCGTCCTCGTCGCTGCCCGGCAGCAGCAAACTCACGAACAAGCTGCGCAAAAGCATCGAGCTGGCCAAATTCGGTGCAGGCGGTACCGGTGGACTGGTGAAAAAGGACGGTCCGGGGAATCTGTTTCGCAGCAAAACACCGACGGCGGATCTGTACAGCACCCAGGCGAAGGAGATCCTGCCGACGCGCCCCAAAACGCCGCTGGTGGATACGCGTGCCCGTGCGAAGACGCCCTCGTTGCCGTTGGCGGAGCTGAACGCGGAAGAGATTGAGCTGGATGGGGCGGGCGGAAAGGGCGGGCCGGATTCGAAGCTGGAGCTGAACATGAAATCGAACAGCAGCTCGCACGATACCGATTCCATCGCGAACGATATTGGTCTGTATCACCACCACCATCACCTGCACCATCAGCTGCATCATCCCGGGGAGGATCAGTTTAACAACCATCACCTGCAGCATCCGGGGCACACGTTGAAGCACTCCAACCTGGCGGAACGCTTGGGAGAGCTGACGATCGGTAGCTCGACCAACAACAGTGCGAGTGATGCGGCCCTCTACCACCACCACGGACAGCCAGGCCATCCTTATCACGGTGGAGGTGGCTATCACCAGACGAATAGCATCGTTCCGGGGGGGAATGGTGGCTACAATCAGCTCTATTCGCCACCGCTCGTTCCACCGCCCCCAGTGCCGCCGTATCATCATGATAACTGTTTCTGCTACGATTGTCAGGACTACCGGCAGCAGCAGCAGCAACAACAGCAGCAGCAGCAGCAGCAGCATCATCTGATGAATCGTCAGTTCCCCTCCCAGCATCCGATGAATCCTTCGCCGCACGGAACGTACAGCTTACCGCCCCAGATGAGCGACAACATCGGCAAGCGGTTGAACGATTACCTGATGGATCGGAAGCGCTCGATGCAGCAGCAACCGGTCGGCAATCCGGGACCACCCGTCGTCGGTGGTATTCCGCAGTACGACAATCTTTACCTTCCGCACCACCATCACATGCAACAGCAGCAGCAACATCCGATGCACCAAAATCACCTGCAGATGCAGCAGCAACAGTCGCCCGGTGGCAACGGGCTGTCCCTGTACGACACGCAACACCCACCCCCGATGCCGCCACCCCATTTCTACGGCAATCCGGCCGCGATGCATGGTGTACCGCCCGGGGGTGGGAATGGATGGAAAATGCCGCCAGGGCACCCGCAGCAGCTGCAGCCGCAGCAACATTCGCCATCGCAACATCCATCCCACCACCACAACCTGTACGGTGGCGGAGGGCCAGGCCCGGGAATGGTGGGTGGCAACGGGTATGACGGTGGGCTCGATGAGTACACGCTGACGGAGGTTACGCTCGAGCGGCAGGCGCTCGGTTTCGGCTTCCGCATCGTCGGCGGCACGGAGGAGGGATCGCAGGTGACGGTGGGCCACATCGTGCCCGGTGGCGCGGCGGACAAGGACACCCGCATCGCTACCGGAGACGAGATCCTCAACATTAACGGTGTCAATGTGGTAAGTTTGACATGGGTAGACGATTTTGTTTTCAGCAAGGGTTTGTCAGCAACTCTGGATAAATATTTATCTAGGATTTTATATAATATTACATACATTTCACGACAGGGTAAAAAATGAAGAAGCCTAGTCATGAAGAAGAAGAATGTAAATATTAAGATATTGAATTTTCCTTGTTGTCGGCGTCCTCGGTAGCCGGGACGGCTTAAGATGTGTTTTTTTTTAAATTGCAGGGCAATTTGAAAACCTCATTATCTTATGTTATATTTGTGTGTAAAACTAAATTTCAAATATTCGGATAAAACTTAATTTTCCACATAATTTTGAATTCATGAATTTAAACGTTTTTAAACTGTTTAATACTGCTTGCAGCGTATTAAAACTGTCAAGTGAAAGTACTCTAACGATATGTAGATCGAATGCGGATAACGTGATGTCAATCATAACGAAATATACAGAAAACGCTCCGAAATATCCTGTCCAAACAGTAAAACTCTAGCTTCGCTCTCCCTCTATCTCTTTCGCTCGCAGGAAAACGCGTCCCATCACCGGGTGGTGCAGCTGATGGGTGAAGCGGGCCTCCGGGGACAGGTGACGATGATCCTCCGGCGGCGGCAACTCTCGAAACCGATGGCACCACCCCCACCCCCACTTCCCCCGAACCCGCGCTATCCGTACAACGTGCTCGTCACGCGCAAGGAGAACGAGGGCTTCGGGTTCGTCATCATCTCCTCGTCCGGCCAGTGTCTCGGTTCGTCCATCGGCGATCTCATCCCGGGCAGTCCGGCGGAACGGTGCGGTGAGCTGAAGATCGGCGACCGGATCATCGCGGTCAACTCGATCGACATCACCGGCATGAGCCACAGCGACGTGGTCAACCTGATCAAGGAGTCGGGCCTGCAGGTGAAGCTGACGATCGACAGTCCACGTGACGGTATCATGCATCCCGCCATCGGTTCGCTCATACAACCGAGCGTTCCAACGTCGACTGCGAATGGTGGTGGTGGTCCACCGATGCTTAGCTCCAACACGGACCTGTACGTGAGTAGCAATAGCACGGCCAGCGGTAGCAACGGACCGACGATCAACCGGTATCCGGCAATCATTTCCTGATTGAGGATACGCCTGCAGCAGCAGCTGGCCGAGCGGCACCGTACGCTCGTACAGCCGGAACCGGCCGATGAGAAGTGAGTTGCAGCGCTCATTCGCCCGGTGTTTAACATGAACCAAAGTCTTAGCCGTTTCGTGCTACTGTGTCCTCCATCTTCCGCGCGCGCGGTAAGTGGATGTGTGTCGCATTTCACCTTACTCTGACGGCAGATGTGTTGGTGCTCAGATTTAAGTGTACCAATCCCGGGTCAATGTTGCCACCATTTGCGTATGTGGAGTGAGATTTCGCCTCTCACATCGTCCGCCGAAGCCCTTACCTTTCTGTGCAGAGCCCTCATGGGAAAATGTTGCAACTTTATCTCATCGACGCTATTGTTTTCGTTTGGCTCAAGCAACAAGCACGCCCCCAGTTTCGTAAACATATCTTACTCTGCAACAGACACGATCGTTAGCAATGGGTGGCAAATGTGATTCATCAAATGAATATCTCATACATTGAACCACTGTTTGGGTTTCGATGAGATAATGCTATAACATCCTGAAGAGGTGTTCTTTGCACAGTTGTCCTATACATACTGCATACTATTTATTTCTCCAAGCTCCGTCTTCCAATTGACCGCATTTTGGACAGTTCTTACAAATGTCAGTACTTCAGTATACGGGGTACAAAAAAAGAACCTCCTTTGTAGCGAAAGTGAGTGTGTGACATTCAGGATGAACTCCTCACTTTCTAACAACGCCATCGACGACCTCACACTTTGGAAACTGCCTTTCGCAACCGAAACTCCTCGGCAAACACGGAAAACGAAACGAACGAAAACAAACGTAATCCATCCTGTGACACAAAAATCTTGCCTTACACCAACTTATATCAAACGTAGTTGCGATTGTTAGCATTAACCATTTGAAGCAATGATCCCGTACGAGTGTGCTCAACATATACATATATATATATACACAATTTACCGAAAAGAGTTTGATTGTGAAGCCCCCGCTCCCCGTGGCAGCCGGGAGAAACATATTGCGTGCCGTTGTGCTGTTATTTTGTACTTAAACACATTTTGAAGTGGTAGTGATCTTAGTTGATTTATGGAATGAATTTTACCAGCAAAACAAGGGGTCAAGGGGATAGTTTTCATACTAGTTGCATTTATATAACGTGATCAAACGATCCTGCTCTTTCGTGTACTTGTAGGGAGGAGAATGCACGACCTCCAGTGAGTTGGATGTAGCGGACTTAATCATTATGCTTATATCGCAGAATCGTTGGATTCTGTTGTTCCGCAAAACAGTATCTCCGGGACAGTATAGCCAATCGTAATGTGTGTAGCCAGATTTTAGAAGCATTAACAACGTAACGTGTCTTGTGTATCTCAAAGAAAGCTTAAGCTAGCTAGTTAGAGTTGTTGTGTTTGCGTTAGAGTAGCGTGTGTGTATATATTTATACATATACAAGAGCTAGTAAATAAGGAAACCAAAAAGCTACTTACCGACAAATTACTACCACTACAGGCTGCTTCTGCTGCTCGTGGTTCATAGTATTATCTACAACATCCTTACAGCACATTTAATAGCAATGGTTTTCTTCGTCTACATACGAAATCTTAAGAACTGGCAGCTCCATTTTTGTTCCTTTTTCTATTTGAAACAGATTTTTTACACAACAACAAAAACGCTCGGTGAACGATGTATATAAAGCAAACAAACAAGCAAAAAAGCCACATCACAATTAGACCTGACACGCGAAATCGTCAGCGGATGTCCAAATCAAATCAAGTGCCTCCCATTTTTATTATTGTGTACGGTAGAGAGAGAGAGAGTGAAAGATAGAGAGAGAAACGCCCGGAACGCAACGTTCCCCGCATAGACGCCCCCAAACTAGATCTGTAGTGCATTTTATACTCGTTTATGTTTATGCATAGTAGCGTAGTTATAGTTCTCCTCCTTTTTGAGAGGGAGCGTGAAAGCCAGGTGTTCCAACAACCCCGGACTGTTTTTGGTGAAACATTTGAAACGAACGACTGCAGCAAAGTTAACAAAAGAGCGATACCGATGTTAATGCTGATGTGGTGTGTACTAATAGCGCAGACCGACATGTTACATTTGTGTTGAATTTACGTACTATTTAATGATAAGTGTTAGTTTGTAGCAGCGGATGCGCGTACCTTGCACATTTACCACCATTCGTAAGAGATTGTGGGTGTGGATTGTGCAGAGCGTTTAGTGGAAAGCGGAGCTAGAAGCACAGCATCCCGTACACGCGAGCTTTTGAGCGTTATCTACCGTGTGCAGTGGATAGAGGAATATTGTAAGACATTTTTCTACCTTTTTCACCAAACGATTAGGCGAGTGTTGCGTTTATGTAGGTTTATTTAATCAACTGACTTTAAGTAGAAGGTATATTGTACACACCTACACCGTCTGACGACACACTCACACGCATGTTATATGGAGAAGCTGTTCAAACAGACATTAAATAAAGCAAGTAGTTGAATCTGAACGTAAGCACAGCGAATAAACGCCGCTATCCGAAATGCGTTGTAGACTAAACTAAGTGAGTGGGATATTTGTATCAACCAAGCAAATAAGCGTCCATGAAATGCTCATGTACATTGCATATTTTCTGCATACTTTCGGGTTGATATATGACAAATTCAAACCGAAGCCCCCTGCCTGCTGTTTTGAGGGACCTTTGTTAATATATAAACAACAAGCTGCATTTTTCACGCGCCAGAAGTATTTTCCAATTATTTCGCAAATTTGACCATTTTCTATCGATTGGTCTGTTGTGCCGGGCGCAACGGTCATTTTTCGAATTTTCCCACAATGGAGGCTCGATGATCGTGCTGCCTGCCAGATTTGACAGTTGTGACAACTGTCACTTTTGCGTTTCTTCCTCTTATCTTTTTGGGCGAAAAAAAAAAATTGCGGACGCCGTGTGAAAACAAAAAACGCCGAACCAAAATGTCCAGCACGGAAGATTTCTATTTGCGCTACTACGTCGGCCACAAGGGAAAGTTTGGCCATGAGTTTCTGGAGTTCGAGTTCCGCCCGGACGGCAAGCTGCGGTACGCCAACAACTCCAACTACAAGAACGACACCATGATCCGCAAGGAGGCGTACGTGCACCAGGCGGTGATGGAGGAGCTGAAGCGCATCATACTCGACTCGGAGATTATGGCGGAAGATGACTCGCTGTGGCCACCGCCGGATCGTGTCGGACGACAGGTGAGCGACAGCGTGGTGGGGTGTTTGGCGGCAGATCCTTAAAGTTTGGGTCCGTTTCAGGAACTGGAAATCGTGATCGGTGACGAACACATCTCGTTCACCACGTCCAAAACGGGCTCGCTGGTGGACGTGAACCAGTCCAAAGATCCGGAAGGTCTGCGCGGCTTCTACTACCTCGTGCAGGATCTGAAGTGTCTTGTGTTTTCGTTAATCGGACTACACTTCAAAATTAAGCCTATCTAAGCGGCCGGCAAACGACAGAGACTACTGAGATCCGGAATGGTGTGGAGATTTTTCATTTTATGTACCCAAAATACAATCGTATCATTTCATGAGAAACACAGATTCTATCCTGCGCCCACGTTCGTGGACGTGGAAAGCACACTCTTTTGTAAGATTGATAGAGTAATAATAAACGTAACGGACGCTCGTTCGCGCCTACTCCCAGTCTTCCTCGTTGCTCTCGCTAGCCGATGCGTCTGCCGGCGGCAGTTTTGGTGCGGGCGGTGGAATCAACGCCGACAGCCGGTCTATCACGTTGGCCGGCTCTTGAGCCTCGCGCGCACCCGATATGCCCTTGCGGCGCATCTGCAGCTTGTTGTGAAGGTCATCGATGAGGCTTTTCGGTTCGGCCGTTTCATTGCGTTGCGCCTCGCGTCGCCCGCCGGGCGCGCTGTGGCGAAGATTTGCCTTTCCGGCACCACCGGCGCGTCGGATCGCTTCCATCAGATTGAAATGCGCGTCGCCGGTCGCCGGTGAAGGAGTATCCTTTTGTTTGGCGGAAGTGTTCGCTTGCGGTTCGAGATTGGCGGACATTTTGGTAGGTGCTCCTACTTCCTCGCTGAGAGAAGAAGCTGGTGGAGGAGGTGGTGGCGGCGGTGGCGGTGGTGGTGGTGGTGGAGGTGGAGGTGCCGGCGTAGCTGTTACGATTGGCAATGGAACAACCGTGCTGCGCGGCACGGAAGGCACTGAGGCAGTCGATTTATCAACAAGTTTATCTTTGGAATGGTCCGCCACATCGATGGCGCTGGTGAGATCCTCCAGCGAGGGCAATTGTTCGATAATTCCTGCAAGCTGTAGCGAGGGTGCGATCAGCGTGCTATTTCCGACATAATTAATGTTGCTCACGATCCCCGGCAGGTCGGGAAGATCCACCGGCACGTCCAGTTTCGGCGCATCGCCCAACGAGGGCGTGTAGAATATGTCCTGGCTTTTCTTCTTCATCCGGTTGCGAATTATGGGCGACGACGAGGAAAGCACCTTCTCCTCGCGGATTGCTCCGCCGTGTGCGGAACCCTTACGCAGCGCGCGCTTTCCCTCTTGGCCTTTGTAGGTTCGCGCATACGCGCACTCGTTGAACACCAGCAACGTGTCCAGAAAGGGACCCACCTCCCGACCGCGCAAACTCCCGGCACGGTTCGCCGCAGATTCGAACGGAAAGATACGCTCGCTTTCGCGCGGTGATTTCACGTGGTAGAACTGGATCTTTTCCTGCAGCGAATGGGACGGCAGGTAGGGTTTATCCTTCAGGCGGAACTGGCAGTCCGGAGGCGGGATGCCGTTCGCGGGTGTAAAGGTCGGTTCGATGGCGGACTCCATATCGCTGGCGGGGTAACGACTGGGCGAGTAGATGATGATCGCCTGCTTGGTGTCATGCAGCTTGCGCACGTCGGCGTTCACCTTGTCCACCCGGGCATCCAGAGCCTGCAGACGCGTCCGGTTTCGCTCGATCCGTGCATTGATTTTGCCAAACACATCCTCAATGACCTGGAATGCCGATTGTTAGCAACCGATTGCAGTCTCCGGCCACTATCCTACCTGATTGAGATATTCGAAGGCGTTGATTGCATCAAGGATCGTTTCTTCGTGGCGAATATCATGCTTTACTACCGGCACACTGTACGTATGCATCGTTATCAGTTATATGCGAGAAAATATTTGTAGAATTAGCGAGCATTACAGCACAATAACAATTATTCTCGAAGTGATTCATAAACGGAACAAAAAAAAACATTATTGCACTTTTGTAAACAAATCTGACAGTTCTTATTAAAAATGCAATAAAAGTTGAGCTGGCTGAGAACATTGTTAACCCTATCGTTGTCGTTTATAGAGTAGCTGATCTAATTTTGAAGGCTACTAATAGTGATTCTAATTATATCATAGTTCTATTGATGATCTTCGTCAAAAAGCTCTTAGTTTTAATTAATGCTATGAATACTCTCTTCGGTGTTTTTTTTAAATCCCGTCGATAAACTTATTGAATTGCATTAAAGGCCTAATTTTATTGTTGCTTTGAAGCACGAAAAATGAAAAAAATATTAAATAGTGTCAAATTGTAAAATCAATTTCAAATCTTCTCTTTGGCGGGAATTACTACTTTCAATATGTTTTCCCATTTCACTATTCTTCAATCGAAGCATTCAATTGATCAGAATTAGAAATGACAAATATATTCACTTTCCAACTGGGTGTCACAGACAGGGTTAAATAACACACGACCCATTTTTACCGATTCATGACCGGGAAGCACACTGTGTTCCGCGTCAAACCGGCTAGCTGTCAAATTCAACAGCGTGGACGAGAAGTGTTGTCGTTATTTACCAACACGCGTGTGCAAGTGCGCCGAGAAACCCGACCCGAATTCCACGAGAAAAAGCCGGCCGGACAAAATGCAGCAGGACGAAATCACGTGGAGTATCATCAGCCGGCAGTTCTGCTCGTTCCAGGTGAAGACACAGACACAGAACTTCTGCCGCAATGAGTACAGCCTCACCGGGTTCTGTTCGCGGCGCGCCTGCCCGATCGCGAACAGCCAGTACGCGACGGTGCGGGAGGAGAACGGCATCATCTACCTGTACATGAAGACGGCGGAGCGGAACGCGTTCCCGGCGAAGCACTGGGAGAAGGTGAAGCTGTCGCGCAACTTCGACAAGGCGATCTACCAGATCAAGGAGAACCTGCTGTTCTGGGACCGTTGGGTGCAGACTAAGTGCAAGCAGCGCTTCGTCAAGATCACGCAGTACCTGATCCGGATGCGCAAGCTGAAGCTGCGCCGGCAGAAGATGCTGGTGCCGCTGGCGACGAAGGTCGAGCGGCGGGAGCGCCGCCGAGAGGAGAAGGCCCTGGTGGCGGCCCGCATCGACAACGCAATCCAGAAGGAGCTGATGGACAGGCTGAAGATGGGCATGTACGAGGACATCTACAACTTCCCACAGACCGCGTTCGACCGTGCGCTCGACGAGGAGGAGGTGGAGGAGGACGCGGACGAGGAGATGGAAGACGAGCTGGACGAGGAGGATCGAGAGGCGCTGGAGGAAGAGGAGGAGCGCGAGCTGGAGAAGACCGCTAACGTGAGCGAAAGCTTGCGCCGGCAGCTCGAGATGACGGACGAGTTTGTCGAGGGCGAAACGGATGATGATGACGACGATGATGAGTCGGACGCGGAGAGTGAGTCGGGCGTGAAGGAGCGGGTGGAGGTGGACAGTGACTTCGAGTCGGACGAGGACGGTTCGGAGATGGAGGACTACGTGCCGAAAGTATCGCTGCGACCACCGAAGCCCGACACCGATGATGCTGACGCCACACCGTCCGCCGTCGATCCGTCGTCGGCGAAGAAGAAGCAGCGCAAGCTCCGCAAGTCCAAGGTTGAGCTGGAGTATGAGGTGGAACCGGAAGCCCCTCCGAGGAGAAGCATACACTAGTGTGCTGGGGCTTGGGTCTCGCCGGGATGTAGATTGTAAGTGGATCGCAGAAAGGAAAATAAAAGTGACCGACGGTCATTTGAAACAGCGCGCTGCACATTGTGAGGCAAACATGAAGTTCATAAGCATATTTTAATTGTTCGTGCTATGTTGAGCAATAGCAATGTTCCTCGTTGGAACAGGCTAAAGTGAATCATTCGTCTTGTGGAATAAATATCTCGTATCTATTTCCAGAAGTGCAAGTTATTTACACCAGAAACTGATGATCCTGTTCGTAATCCTGGTCGAGCTTACGAAATCTCCAAAAGAGACGTTAAATCAGAGTTGAAGATAGGCTCGCAGTATGATTTTTCCAATACTTTTTTGTAAAGGCCGCAGAACTGATTTGGCGCTGTGGCAAATAGTTAAATATCATCCCATGCTTATAGTTTGAATATTACAAAGTTGGTTATTCTATGATTCAAACATGATCCAATTTTGAGGTAACTACGATATTATCGAGAAATATTTAAGAATTCATAATTTTTTATTATTTATTACTGATTTTCGCATCGATTATACCGTTTCCTCGGTTTCTTCCTCCCTGCTGGCGAGATCTTCTAGCGAGACATCTGCTCGATGGAAAAAGAGCACGAACGGGACTCCCCACAGTATTTTCAAAAATTGTCCAATTTTAGCGGTTGCTCTATAGTGCGGGAGCCATTTCCTCTCCCGGCTCCGGTGGTTTTCTCTTTCTGCATCTCGCTCCCCCAATCGAGCTGCCCTATTTGCATCTCGCTCCTTCGCGTCTCCGCTCGCTCACGCGGTCACCCCCCTGGGCGCAGTGGAGGCCGGCTAGCCGTGCTCGAAACTGCTCGATCGGTTTGACAGATCGTCTGACGGCTGACTCGCGTCTGTGTGTGTCTGTGTGTGTGTGCGCGTCGTGAAGAAGAAGAAAAAGTCCTGCTGCGCGTTTTCCCGAGCCTTTTCGTCCCGTTTTCCGTGGCGTTTTCCGTTTTTCGCAACGCAAAAGTGCACGCCAGCGCGCCCTCCTGTCCTGCTGCGTGTATTTCACGCCACAATCCACCGTGCTAGGGTGCGTGATTCGCGAGAAAAAACTACTGTACGCTGGCTGGCGCTGCGCTGCGATTGGTGGCTACTCTGTTACTTTTTCCACACGACGGAAGAAACCCTTCCCGCCCCGCGCCCCCGTAGCGAGCGAGTTCGGAAGCAACAAGTGGGCCGTCGCGCGTTCCCCTTGCGGAAAAGTGGTCGGAAAATCGTGCGAAATCCGCGGCGGAGAACGCAAGGAAAGTGTGCGGTTGCAAAACAGTGGGGGCGGTGGGCGAGCGGGGTGGCTGGCCGAACGCAGGGGCAGGAAGGGAAATATTTTGAAAAGTGCTACTGTTTTTCTGACACTTACACACGCCGCTCACGCACACAGTGACGCCAGGCAGGTCGGCTGTGTGGTGGAGTGTGCGCGCGCGTGTGTTTAGGTGTGTGGCGAGCACGGTGGTGCAGTGCAAAACAGCAGCAGCCGGAAAGAGAAGGAAAGCGAAAGAGGCCAGAAAGATTGTTTGCTAGTGTGAGTGAGTGTGCGTCTGATTGGAAAGGTGTAGCGACGCGTCGTCCACGATCACGGTAGTGTATGCGCCAGGGGAAGAAGGAGGAGGAAGAAAACGAAATAGGAAGGTGGCGTGCGTGTGTGCGTGTGTTGGTGATCGCGGAGCATAGCAGCAGCGCCGCATACTTGATCGCATAGTTTAGCAACGTTGTTAAAGGCGAACTGAAGAAGCGGGAGCTGGGGAGAGGCACGGAGAAGCAGGAGAAAAGGGATCGACCGTGTGTGTGTCGTACGTGCTGCTGCAGCACGCCGAACGCCGCGCAAGCTTTCATTCATTCAATCCTTCTTCCTGTCCGCCGTGAGATCTTATGCGTATTATGGAATGTCTACAGAATGGAATACATTATGATGGTAGGTATCTAACGCTGTGTTTTCATGTTTTAGATCGTAGGAACGTACGAAAATGGACTGCGATGTAGGGTTCCGGTGGAGAAAATTGGGGAAATTCATGAAGGATTCTATCAATAATCAAGACAATGGCTCAAATTTGCAGTACAACAAAGCACAGCAATCACGGTGCAATCGGAAGTCCGGGAGTTGGTTGTCACAGGTGGATCTAGCCCTGACGAAGGGTTGCTTTCTCTGCTCCGCACACACACATACACGCGCGCTCGCATACACACACACGGTGGAGGTTCTAAGGAATTTTGATGACTTCCGGGCATATTCAGTCCGATCCACTGGCGCATGTATGCGTGTGTGTGGCATGCTGGAAGATGAGAGGCCAGCCGTAGGGCTGCGAACGAATTAAGAGAAGGGAAGAAGGACGCGCAGTGAGCTCGGGCCACCACGGTATGCATTCACCCCTTGCCGCTGGAACCCGCATTTCTCTGATCTTTCCGAGGCCTTTTTTGTGGCGTCTTTCTCCGTTGATCTTCTTTTGCCCCACTGTTTTCTTTTTTTTGGTTAAGAGGGGGGCGCCTGAGCCGCGGTGGCTTACTGTGGCGTGGCTTTCGCGCGAACGCTCGTGTATGTGTGTGTGTGAGTAATCAAGAGCGGTTTTCTTCGCATCGAACTCGGATTTTCGATGGAGCCCTTGCAACCCGAAACCGAAGGGTGCCGCCTCCATTCATATCGGTGGGAAATCGCGGTGGTCACATCGGTGGACTCTACGGAGGTTTTCTACACCGACCACGCACGCACACACATACACGCGCGCGCGTGTACACACTTGAAACATGGTTTCCTCAGCATCTCTGCAGAGCATGTCGTTCGTGCTGTCTTGGCTGCTGCACCACGTTGATTCGACCTTGGGGCTATGTTTTAACTTTTCTGCTTTTCTATCCCGCGATCCTCTGCGCGCTCGCGCGTGTGTGTGTGTAGGACCATGGGACATGGGATCTTGATGCTCGACGGTTGTGCTCTAATGAGCCAGCAACATATAGATTACCTGTAAAAACATGATTTTTATTCCATTTATCCTACTGTCATGTACCAGAAAGGGTGGATTTCGTTGGATATCTTGGGATAATTTTTATCTGTCATCCACCGAGCTTCCCAAAAATCCCAAGAAGATAATTGTTGCCAATGCGTCTAATTCGCTTTTGCTTTCTAAAATACATTGTCTTAGTATCATGAAACGCGTACACAAAAACACTATAAGGGTAAAAAATGGCACGTGACAAATGTTTTCTGATTAAACGATTCTTACAATCATAAACATAAACGATTCCATGCAAAGGGCTACGTTGTGCAATACTTTGTAGAAACGAAGCACCATAGTCGATATCTCCAGGTGAGGTGTTTTCTCTCTAAATCGCAAAAAAGATACTGCTAGGGAAGGTCTAAAAAATCTGATCTCCCGATCGGTCTGAATTTTAATCAGGCATTAAGCAATGTTTCCAAATCTGTATTTATTTTACGTAATCAATATCTAATACGTTTTCCAAGATGGCTAAACAACTTAGGTAAGACTAAGCTTGTCATTTTAGACTTTCCTTGGTATAATTATGCCCTTGGTATAGGATTATTGTTGTGGTGATACATGGCTCCATGGATTATAGCTTGTTTTACAACGATATTTTCTTCTATTTCTTTTTAGACTTTCTACCATCCACTCAATCGCTCCAGAAGCACCAAATGGTTAATGGCACAACAGTATTCAGAAGCGCGACCGACGTTCAGCAGTAAAGCATAAGTTACTGCGATCGGGTCATTACTGTCGTAGACGATTGTGACGATAGCAACGCGATATATAGAGAGAGGAAACAACAAACAACGTGGCGAATGCAACAGCCCTCCCACGGCGAATGGTGCTCCAGAACGATAGCGAATCGTTAAAGGGTCCGGAACCCGGGAACGGTGGTGATGGTGACAGTATTTTGCGCGCCAACAGCATGGACAGCGACTTAACGGGTGGCTCCGAAGCGGGGGGCCACCATCCGACGAACACTTCTACGAATGCAGGCGGTTCTGCTGCCGTGGGAGGTACGAGCGATGGTACGGAGCGGATGTCACACGAGCAGCCCGTTATCAAGCGGCAACGAATAGAGCACGATCGAGCTGTTGGCAGTAGCAGTAGTGGTAGTAGTAGTAGAGGGTCGTCGAGCGGTGGATCTGGTGATGGTAACCTGCTCGGCAGCCCTGCAGGCAGGAGCAATGGAATGTCCAGCGTGGCAACCAGCACGACACCACCGGCCAGTTCCAGTGGCAATTCCTCGAACGTCTCATCGGCCTGCTCGTCTTCGACGTCACTTTCCTCCTCGCCATCGTGCTCCTCGACGAAGTTGGTGCCTTCCTCGCTGGATCACTCGTCCGATGACGACCTCGGTATAACCGGGAGCGCCAGTGCCGGGCAACACACCGCCCCCGAACGACCACCGACCGAAGATTGTCACGCACTGTTTCAGACGGCGATCGGCAGGCAGTGTCTGTGCACCGTCGGTGCCGGCGTGCTACTGATGGCGTTCAAGCCGCACCGCGTCTACAGCCACGCGCTGCAGACGGACGTCCCGGCACCGCTGTCCGAGTGGCCGTTCGAGCATCTGCTCAAGTTTGCCTCCAACGTGCAGCTGCTGTTCGATACGTACCTGAAGCAGAACATCAAGGGTAACATCTGTGCGGGCGTGATGGAGCTCTGCAACTATCTCATCCGCAGCGACGCCCATCCGCACCTGCAGCATCCGCACCTGCGGCTGTACCGCGGCAGTACCGCCAGTCCGGCTGCGTTTGCCGGGTTTCCGGCGCTGGACATTGAGGAGCTGATCGCGTTGTGCAGTTGCAACAGCAAGTACGTGAGCTATCTGGCCGGTCGGATACTGTCGTCGTTTCTGATCATCGTGAAGGACGATCCGGACGACGACCGGTGGTTGGAGAAGCTGGTCGCGAATCTGTTCGAGTTCGGGCAGCTGGATCTGCACGCTGTCCGGAAGATCAGCGCGAGCCTGGAGGTGATCAAACGGATCGTCGAGTGGAAGGACGAGACGGAGCACCCGCTCGAAGAGGAAGCGGCCGGCAGAGGTGGTGCTGGTGCTGTGGGTGGTGGTGCTGGCGGTGGGGAATGGTCTGCCCCGGGCGGGGGACCTAGTGCGGCGGTGCTGGTGGGACCAGGTGGTAGTGCGATGTACAGTGCAGCACCACCACCGCTTGCGGACAACTATTTCGCAACACACTACGCGAGTGAAGGTGGCGCGGCGAGTAGTAGCAACATTTTTCAACCGGCCGGCGATTCTTCAGCGTCCTCCTCCTCGTCGGAGTCGGTGTCGAAGGCATCGCAACCACCGGCGGCATCTAGTCACGATACGACGCTGCACGGTGGTACCAACCACCTTCTTCCGGCGAGCGGCGCAGGCGAGTCCTGTCGCTACATCACGCTGACCGATTCGGAGAGCTTCGACACGACGCGCATCAAGTTCGAGACGATCAACATCCTCGGCGGGAAGTGGTCCGCGCTGGTCAAACACATCAGCTCGCTGATACGGGCGCAGGCGAACAGTTCTAATCCGGCCGTGATGGTGGCGACCGAAACCTGCATCCTCACCTTCCTGCGCCTGTGGGAGAGCATCATCAGCGTGAAGGCGAACCTGTCCGTGGTGGAGACGCAACCGTTTCACGCGCAGCTCGACAACTTCCAGCTGCTGCTGCTCGTGACGAAAAATGCGGTCATTTACCGGCAGATGCTGACGCTGTTCAACGAAGCGCTGTGCTACGGCAGCACGCTCGCACTGCAGGACCTCATCCCGGAGGAGGTGGGCAGCTTGGCGCACAACATCGTTCGCTCGGTCAAGGACTACCGGATACTAGACAAGATGCCGAAATCGACGTACAGCAATCATCTCGGGTTTCTCGGTTACCAGGGTGCGATGGTGCGCTACCAGGATCGGAGGCTCGCGCGGATACAGGACGGACTGGGTGCGTTACAGCAACAGCCAGCGGCCGCCCCCGCTCCGGAAACGTGCTACGACCGGACGCTGCTGCAAAAGATGGCCCTGCTTGTGCTGAAGGCGGTCGCGGTGATCGTGAAGGAGATCCGGTGCGATTCGAGCGACTCCAGTGTGGACAGCAGCGATTTCGACATGCAGGAGATACAGATGATCGAACGGAGCATTCGGGATGTGGTGAAGAAGCTGGAGACGTTCCTCAAGGCGCAGCTCGAGTTTCACCCCGAGAGCCACTTCAGCAAAGTGTTGATTCATCTGTTTGACGATCAGGACGACTATCTGGTGGAGGCGATGGTGTGCACGCTGGACGTGACATCGGGCATCTCCTTCCGGAACAACGCCTTCCCGGAGCTGATCGCGATGCTCAACCCGGTGTACACGTTCATCGAGTTCGCGAACCTCGGCCCGAACATCACGCATCTGTTCCTCGACCTGCTCATCAGCCCGGAGACGTGCTTTCTGCTGTTTTTGCTGCGCTTCCTGAAGTTCATTCGGCAGAATTGGGCCATGTTTACGCAGAGCTGCTACAACTACTACCGGCACAATAGCTACAGCAATGCGGCAACACTGCTGCAGCATCGATTACGCGCTGCTGCGACCGGCGTATCCAGTGGTGATGGTAATGGTGGTGGCGTTTCTGCGCTATCTGGAACAGTACCCGGCCAGGGAAGCGATCATTCCAGTGGTGCAGGAGTCGGCGTTGGTTCGGCTAACGCGAACGTCATTCTGGACAGCGTGATGACGGTGTTGATCAGCTTGCGGCTACAGATCAGCCGGCTCGTCGCCGACACACTGTTCCCGTACAACATAACCCCCATTTTGAGATTGATTGAAAACTGCGAAAGTTTGTACGAGGGCAACGAGTTGAGTTGAAGCAAGAAAGAGATGAAGAACCGCAGGTAATTTGAAGTGTAATATATATTTGTATGATATTGCTTCCATCCCCGATCCGCATAGAAATTACAGGGTTTCTCGGATTTTTTTTGAGAATGATTTATACCATAGTTTATTGGCAGTTTCCCAAAGATTTTTGGAATCTTACCTCAATATTTTGACAGTTTTCTTTATTGAGGGTTTTGGTGGAGTTATGTTTATTGTGAGAATTAATTACACCAACGTTCATGCTTGAATGAGTGACACCATCTTTTGGTCGGTAACGTAACTAAAACAAATGTTATGATGTCGCAGGACTTTCACGTCATTCCAGTGAATTTAAAAGAAAGGATAAATCTTTAAAATTTTGCCCGAAGCAAGACAACTGTATCAAGCAAAATCGATTTTTATTATTAAGAATCGTTGATTTCAAGTGTAGATGGACAGTTCATAAATATTGTTCATTATTTGAACAAAAACAAAACTATAGATCAATTAACTTATCTAACTTCGATCGAATCAAAAAGAAACATAGAAATGTTCTGGAAAAAATAAAGAAAACTTCAAAACATTTTGGAAAAATTAAAAAAAAACTTTGGGAACTTGTTCAAAAACACGGAAAAGTATGAAATACACGTGGGAAACCCTGTATGTAACAAAAGTACAACCCTAACACTAGACCGGTATGTGGAAAATGCGTGCGTGCCTTTAAGAGATAAGCGCTCTCTCTCTCTATCTATCTATTTTATATTTCTCTCTATCTTTGCGGCGCCTGGGGCACTTGGATACCAGTGCATTCGGTCGTCCGCGTTTGATTCATTCCAATATGTGGATAAACACACAAACACGCATACGTTGCCCGTCGTATACAAAGGACCGGATCCATTCAAATTTAAGGTCGCTCGGATTTCTACTCTTTAAATTAGTCTATAGGTTTTTGGGACTGAATTGTACAATGCTCACTCGAACGAACTGTATGTTTATAATACGTTTCATTTAGAACTATATTGCGAACGCCGGCAAACATAACCCAATCTTCCTGTACATATTATTGTAAGCGTTGATACCTGTGTTTTTTATCATTGTTTGCTCTGCAGTCTTCCATTTGCAAAATGTTCCAGTGCTGTTTTTGAATTGTTTCGATAGCAAACCAACAATGCACTTGCAAAACACGAATAAAACATCGCGAATTTCAATAGATCATAATACGTAAATTGATAAGAAGGTGCTGTTGTTGAATGCCCAATCTTGCCGATTATGTCTCGTTTTTTTTTTGACTGAATGGAACACAACTGTGCAACGCTGTATACAAAACGCGCAATAAAATCCGGGCGCGCTTAGTGGCCGACAGCAGATCGCAAACCGCGCAGGGCTGGGCGCAAATGAAATGTAAACATTAAGGTAGCAAGTTTTAGCTTAATTTATACGTGCTATAATAGGAGTGCCCTGAACAAAATAAGTGCCTTTCCTTACCGTGAGGAAAAACAAACCAACGAAGTGGCTTCGTGCGGACGAGGAGAGTTACGCATTTCCCTTCGCATTTAACTTATCACTCAGAAGAATGCAGAATCTGGAACGCCGTGCCGTGGCATGGTTAGGCGAACGAATGGCCGCGCACCAGGCATATCGTATAGAAACAACACACGACGGGGCCTTTCACACACACACTAGATTGTAATAAACTATTTAAATGATTTTTATACGATCGCTTTTCCCTTTTAACCGTAGCGAAACATGATGACAACCGAGGAAGGAGCAGGATATTAAGCAGAACACTATACGGCCGGAGGAAAAAGAAACGAGAAGTTAGAAACGTTTCATGATGACAATGTCGAACTCCGCGAAGAATGCGTTTATGGTGGGCAGAAATCGCGTTGAAAATTGGCAAGGATGTACCATCTGTTGGGGATAGTCTTTTTTGCTGAATAGATAAGCTCCCCCGGGGCTGACTACAGAGAAGATTAGCTGGCAAGTGTCTATCCCATCGAAATTCGTCGATCATCATCAGGTAATAGATGTACGTCGTTGTTTGATTAGACATATAACCTTTACGTAGCCGATATATCGGATGCTGATCTAATAACCACAGTGGACGCAGCAGGCTTCTTTTTCTTGGTAGACTCAACAACTTCTACTAGAGGTCTGCTATTACTGGGTTTTCTGAAAAGGGTTATAACCGTAGCAAGAGGAGAGGCAATCCAGCATACGAAGAGACGGCCCAGTTGTGATTTGAACTCACAATCTGCGAGTTGTGTTTAAGATCCCTTTGGTATCTAACCATACGTATACCTGTCACAACAGTGAGCCTGCCAAGAACAGAAAACTAAGTAGGGACACTGTTGCGGCTGAAACATAGTATACATAGGAATGCTACGAGTGAAACGTAGCCTAGCTATCGGAAGGATTGAGAAGTAGATTATGTGAAACCGGTATGTAAAGATTAAAATCTTTCTATCCATCCAAAGCAGATTTGTTCGAAACTTAACCGATATCCAGCAGTGGCACCACCAAATGAAGAAAGCGCATCTGTGATGCGGATGTTAGAGGAACAGAAAACCGATTTCATGGCACTGCCCGAGCGCTTCAGCATTCAAGAAGGTTCTGGACTAAGGCAGCATTCAAGCAACCCTAGATTTATCATTGAATCCCTTGCATCTAACTTTTTTCGTACAATCCGGAAAACGGCATAGCTTTCAGTGGTACCTTTCAGTGGTTTTTTAAGGTGATACGAAACAGTAAAGCTGTGTTTACTCTTGAGAAGCTTTATTGTAAATGTGCAATCTTCAAGTCGAACGGGCTGAATCGATTTTTCTTAATCAATACTTATCAAGGACTATTTAAATTTAAACATTGTGCAGCTGGAGTTACGTCTGGTGCTGCCGGAGCATTTCAACAATTTATGAACAGTGAGTAGTGAAATAATATTTTTGCCATCGACCACTCTTGAAGCAGGTTTAATGAAGATAAGTGAGAGATAGAAAAAGAGAGCATATGCTACAAATGTCATTCGAAAATGTTACGTGCTAAAGAAGGTCAAACGAACCTGTGTGTGCTTGCCATTGTTCATCAACGACGCATGGCATTGTTTGTATGTTTATCAAAAATCCAGCCCTCGTTCGATGCTCCCAAACCTTATCTGCCCGATGCGATCGTAATTACCAATAATTCTTTTGGGAATTATACATGGACCACGGTCGCCAATACATCATGAATAGTATCACGATTAGTGTTTCGATAATGTAATCGGTTTATTATGTGCTGCTGTGCAAGAAGCACTTACGTTCCCTTGGCGGAGTAGTCTGCTCTCTGTTTGGATGCACTGTTGTACAAAATCTAGGTCGATATTTGCTGCAACTCTGTTAGAATGTTGTTGCCATTCGATAGCATACGCTGAGTTTTGTTTACCATCGTAACTTTGAAGATAATGCTAATGGTGATGCTGCCGTGTGTGTTTAAGGTATGCGTCTAGAACATATAGGTGGGAAGCTTGATCAGTGGCGATAGGTAAGCGTTGATGGCGAGACAGTTTTATTGCAATCGTCGTAAAGATTAAGATTTATTGCACGCGATAACGGCTGGGTAGAGTTTTGTTAGATCCTCCGAGCCAATCAGAGGCCCCCAGAGGTAGGTAATTGCAAGTAAAAACCCAATAGTAATTGAATCCTTGCAATTTTCTGCAATAATGTTACTCGTTATCTGCTTTATCTTTCCGGTTAGTCTACGGAAGTGCTAGTGACGTCGCGGAGAATGGTGAATTAACAAACCTATCTTTATTATAATATCGTATCATTAACTACCCTATGGTTTATTTCAGTCGTTTTGGAGCTGTGCTGAAAGCTCAGCATTGGTACATATTGTTGATGCGCTGAATATCGCCCGCACTCATCGCCACCCGCTGCCCGATCGCAACATTGGCCACCTTGGGTACGATCGTCGGATTGCCGTTGATGCTGAACGCTCGAGCATCGTAGTGCATGACGCTGTCGTAGTCGTAAGCAACGCCGTAGCTCATGATGCGATCCGTCCCGTACGACAGGAAGTTACTCTCCTGGCCGGGCGCTATGTTCTGCCACAGTATGTCCACGTACAGATCGCGATCGGTCGCACTCTGCATGTGGTAGAAGCCGAGCGCGTGTATCAGCTCGTGGATGATGGTGCCGTGCGTGAAGCAACCCGCACCGACCGCACTCGGTTCCAGCTGCAACAGCTGCGCTCCTCGGACGCGTCCCACGAACGACGAACAGCCGGATCCGGTTCCGGCAGAGATGCGCACAAAGTCGACCGTCGAGGCCGTGGTCGGCACAAAACGAATGCACGTGCATTGCTCGATTGTGCGCATCGCCGTCTCGATGGCATTGCGTTGGTCCAACGCTGTTGGAAAAGAAAGCGCCCTATTAGTACAAAGGTATCACCTGCAAGTTAGCTTTACAGTGTGCTTACTAAAGTCCGATGCCACTATTTCGTAGGGTACGGTCCGTTCGGGCCAGAGAAACGTGGGCAAATACATGCCGGTACGCTTCCTCAGCTCCACCGATTGTTCCTCCACCAACAACATATCGCCTTCGAAGTTGTCGCCGAGCTCATCCGCCGGTTGTCGCTGTTCGATTGGGGACACCACTCGCCATGTCGCTAGTGGGTGCAGCGTCACGGAGGGAAGCAACACCCACAGCACCGCAAAATGCACTGCGCGGAGATGAACCATAATGTCACCGAAGTATCAACCTGAAGCTATCGTTACGACGAGTGTGTCGACTACCGCACGGCAGCACCTGCATAACTGGCCTTCAGCGATTTTGGGAATTTCGGTTTTATGCCCGGACCACACCCGGGCGGTGCTTGGTAATCTTGCGGTATGTGGTGATAATCTATTATCTTCGGTGACACCTTCAAAGAGCGACGAGCTCGATTATTGCAGGCATTTGAATTAGTGTTTGGATTATCTGACGTACATGCGCGTATGTCGCGGTTGCTAGCTTTACAATCGCACTCCCGGGGCTGATACCGCACTCGTTGGCGGTGTTTTCTTTTTTTTTTGGTAGACCAGCCGGAACTCGCGTGAGCAGGGGAAAAGTCGCGTGGCTGATATCGCCGCTGCACCGGGCCGAATTCTTCGTTCACGTTCGATTGGATTTGGCACGTCATTGGAACTCGATTAATACGTGTGGTCTAGGAAGCTTTCGGTGGTTTCAGTTAAAATCTGTGCTCTGGGTTTTTTTGTGTGTGAAATATGTAGCTTAACTTAACTGCTATTTTGTACCTACAAGAACCAATTTCGAATTTCCGAATTCTCATCACTAGCTTAAGGTTATATAGGAATGCTCTCAAGCCGGTTTTATTGGAGAAAAATCGACGATTGACCGAATCTTTACCCAACGGCACATCGTCTAAAAATGGCCAGGACAGCAGATCTTCGCATCTGTTCATCGACTTTAAGATGGATAATAAGATAACAAATGCGAAATAGTAACAGCGAAGTATTGGGGGACAGAGGGTATGTAGATGTAACAGTCAATAGTTGAGTTCAATCATTTACCGGAAGCACTAATGGGGTTAGCCTAGGGACAGATGATCAGGTAACGACGAAGATCTTCAGGAGTTGCTACACCGGTACGATCGTTTGTGTTTGGCAGGTTGTGTGCAAGGAGTTTGGAGGAGGAGGATGTCGGCTAGCTGAGTTGGTTGACATCCCCTTCTCTTGGGGATATCGGACTCATGTTCCAACAGGAAGGTACCTGCCTAACGACAACATCGTATTACTTTAATTTATTTTCTTAAAAAGGTGTACATTAGTCGAACCTGAAATAACCATTATGCTACCAAAATCATTGTGGACGAATATTGGTAGTATTGAAATTACTTTTATGTCCATCGCTGTAGGTAGTATGCAAGTTATCGCGACGAAAGATTAGCACAGGGTACAACGTTTTCAAGCCAATGTAAACTTTTAGGCGTTGTGCAAACTGCAATGCGTCGGTGTTAAAGGTATCAAGAGGAGATGCTCATTTACACAAAAACTGTTAATCATTTATCGTGGTGATGGGATGGGATTTATCAATAGTAGCATGCTGTAGTATAAATAAAAGCATGCTTGAAGCTTTCATTTGTTCCCTATATTGATCAAAATCGTGATCCTGAAATGTTACGCTATAATTCACGTTTCTCATGAAAGTATAGGTGTGTGTACATAAATACTGGGCGCCTCCATATATTCTACAATGTATAACAATGTATTGAGCATACATTACGGATTGATGTTTCGTGGTTTTAGTTATGTGTGCATATGTTCATTTGAACAGCTTAATAGCAAAAGCAGCAAAATTACAATAGTAATAACAGTGACAAAAAAATAATTTGACAGATAAAATCATACAAAAACTTCCCATCAAACTTTGAATTCAATGCAGCAATAGCAACAATGTTTGTTTATTATTCTGTGCACAGTCCTCTCTCTCTCTCTCTCTCTCTTTCTTTATACCTGTTTCTCTTTCTTCCTCGTTTCGGTGTACGATTTAGAATCGTTTTGAAAATTTGATCGCATCGCTTTACACCTTGTTGAGGCATCCGTACATCCAGTTGAGCTTGGAGATGTCCCGCTCGCTCATGCTCAAGCGCTGGCCGATGTTGGCATTCGGATCCTTTGGCACAATCGTTCGCTCACCGTTGATGGAGAAAGCCGTACCACTGTAGTGCATCACGCTGCCGTAATCGTACTGCACGCCAAAGTCAGTCACAACGGTGTCGCTGTAGATATTGAAATTATTCTCTCTACCGACCTCGATGTTCTCCCAGATGATGTCGACAAACTGATCCCGATCGCTAGCACTCTGCTGATGGTAGAAACCGAGCGCATGCAAGAACTCGTGCACGACCGTACCGATGCGAAAGCAACCCACTCCGACGGTGTTCGGCTGCAGGTTAAGGTTCTGCCGTCCACCGGTGTAACCGACGGACGAGGAGCATCCCGAACCGGTACCGATGACGCGTATGTAAGCCGTAGCGTCCACTGAAACACGCTGGAATTGGAGGCACGATTGGGTTTGGAGCAACCGGACGCCGAGCTCGATGTGCTCCACTTGCTCCGTAGCTGTGAAGGAATCGGAAGAGGTCGTGAGAGATTCCTGGGACATTGGGCATTCCAAGGAACTTACTGAAGTCTGCTTCTTGGATGTAATAATAGACAATTCGATTGGGCCAGCGGCGGGTCGGGGCGATCAGCCCGTTGCGTCTGTTCTGTACCATATCCAACTGCTCCGCGTCCAGCACCATGTCACCCTCGAACTGTCCGCTCAGCTCCTCGGCCAGATCATTCGGTCCGAGATTGGCCAACCGGTCCACTGTGCATGGTGTGCATGTTGAAGTAGAAGAGTTAATGGAATGCATGGAACTGAATCACTCCGTATACATACCATTTTTGGGGGTATTCGGAATAGCCTTTCCTGCGGTTGGGAAGCTGTTGACGCTGACAGCGACGAACAGTACGACGCAGGTAACTGCCAGAAGAACTCTCTACAAGAAATTGGTTTAGAACAGTGACGAAAAGGAATGCTCTACATGTGATTCTTACCATATTGGCTGGACTACAAGTTCTCTCTTCGGATGCAACTACGTGCAAACGGATCGACGGGACGCTGCTGATTCGCTAGTAACGTTCGATTGTGGTTTAACTTGCCACAAATCTTTTGCGAGCTCTGATATGGCCTGATTTATATCACCCCCGATGAGTTTCTTAATTCTCGATTATCTGACTGCAAGCTAATGTTTCAATGACGTTCAATGACGTTTGATCGCAGTACAATGGGTATTTACTGTGGCCAGGCGGATTCTATCGGTTCATCCGATACGACCAAAAGCGATACGATAAGATAAGTTGTGTGCGGCAAAGGATTGTTGTGCTGCCAATTGTTTGACCCCTTTGGCAGACTGTGAAGATGCCTGTGCTGAGAACAAGGTCTACCGATGAGTTGAAGAGTTGAAGGTTAGACTGACCTGGTAAAATTAGCCGATTTTAATAGTCTGTAGGAAGCCTCATATTGAGTACTCAAGTTTGTTTTCTGGTTGTCTGTGACTGTGGTTCGTTTTTGAAGCGGCAAGTCTAACAAATTGTTCAAGTCAGCTGTATTATTCTGTGTCCTCGATAAGATTACTGTAGGATTACTGTATACTGTACTGTATGACGAATCATCAGCTTCACAGCTTCCAGCTTCTCATCGACTTTAAAGGCGCATACAACAATGTGTATCTGTATCTATATCCGAATCTGTATCTATATAAAACATTCGTAGTCACAGTACTCACATAAGCCTCTGAAACCTGGACTCTGTCCAAATTTGGCGGAGTCCGCTTAGCTGCGTCCGAGAGGAAGATGCTCAGAAGGATTGTTGGCCCCGTATGTGTAGAAGGACAATGGAGGAGCCACTACATTGATAAGCTCTATGATAACTATCAAATGTTGAAACAATGTTCATTTATTATCCTGTGCACAATCGCTTCTTCTTCGATGTAGGATTTCTATTCGTCATGAATGACGCGTCGCATCACTTTACACCTTGTTGAGGCAGCCGTACATCCAGTTGAGTTTGGAAATGTCCCGCTCGCTCATGCCCAAGCGCTGACCGATGCTGGCATTCGGATCCTTTGGCACAATCGTTCGCTCACCGTTGATGGAGAAAGCCGTTTCACCGTAGTGCATTACGCTACCGTAATCGTACTTCACTCCGAAGTCCGTCACAACGGTGTCGCTGTAGATGTTGAAGTTGTTCACCGTATCGACATCGATATTCTCCCAGATGATGTCGACAAACTCATCCCGATCGCTAGCACTTTGCTGATGGTAGAAACCGAGCGCATGCAAGAACTCGTGCATGACCGTACCGATGCGGAAGCAACCCACTCCGACGGTGTTCGGCTGCAGGTTAAGGTTCTGCCGTCCTCCGGTGAACCCGACTGACGAAAAGCATCCCGATTCGGATCCGATGACGCGAATGTAAGCCGTAGCGTCCGCTGAAACACGCTGGAATTGGAGGCACGATTGAGTTTGGAGCAACCGGACGCCGAGTTCGATGTGTTCCACTTGCTCCGTAGCTGTGAAAGAATCGGAAAAGGACGTGAGAGATTCCTGGGACATTGGGCATTCCAAGGAACTTACTGAAGTCTGCCTCTTGGATGTAATAATAGACAATTCGATTGGGCCAGCGGCGGTTCTGGGCGATCAGCCCGTTTCGTCTGTTCTGTACCATATCCAACTGCTCCGCGTCCAGCACCATGTCACCCTCGAACTGTCCGCTTAGCTCCTCGGCCAGATCATTCGGTCCGAGATTAGCCAACCGGTCCACTGTGCATGGTGTGCATGTTGAAGCAGAAGAGTTAGTGGAATGCATGGAACTGAATCACACCGTATGCATACCATTTTTGGGGGTATTCGGAATAGCCTTTCCTGCGGTTGGGAAGCTGTTGACGCTGACAGCGACACTGAACACTAAGACGCAGGTAACTGCCGGAAGAACTCTCTACAAAGGATTGCTTTAGAACCTTGACGAAAAGGAATTCTCCACATGTGATTCTTACCATATTGGCTGGACTATGAGCTCTCTCTCTTCGGATGCAACAACGAACAGAGGGATCCGCGGAACGATACTGATTCACTAGTAACGATCAATTGTGGTATCACTTACCACAAATCTTTTGGGAGCTCTGATACGGATTGATTTATATCAACTCTGATGAGTTTCTAAACTCGCGATTATCTGATCGCAGGCTAATGTGGCAGGTTAATCGCAATACAATGGGTATTTACAGTGGTCAGGCGGATTCTATCGACTCATCCGATACGGCCAAAACCGATACGACCAAAAGCGATACGATAAGATTAGTTGTGTGGGGCAATGGATTGTTGTACTACAAATTGTTTGACTTCATCGTCAGATTGTGGAGTTGGCTGTGCTGAGAATAAGGTCTGCGAATGGGCCGAAGGGTTCCTGCTTTTTTATCCATTGTTTGAAGCGTGTGTTCATAGGAATCGTTATATTGAGCGCTAACCGATCGCTGAAGAATGGTCCAAAGTCTGGTACTGGTCCAAATCGAACAATGGAGGGTTGTCAGTATTTTCTGGAGTTCTTGAAAAGGTTGGTCTAAGTTGAAATGAATGAAAAGTGAGCACTGTCCACATCAACGTGTAACGCTACATTCCTCAGATAAGCTGCAACGTGCCAGTGATCTTCATCAGTTAATTAAAAAAAAATTGAGAGCTTTAGAGACATAGCCCAACTCAAGAGGACCGAATCGGATCATAAACGCACTTGGACATTATTTCCTTTGAGCGCTTCGAGTATCATCTCTGAACGATTCGATAGCTTCGTGCTCTATCT
The DNA here is from genome assembly GCA_000349145.1 of Anopheles dirus. NCBI lineage: Eukaryota > Metazoa > Arthropoda > Insecta > Diptera > Culicidae > Anopheles > Anopheles dirus. Next base: position 124,064 of record KB672991.1, read on the forward strand.
TCCATTACAAGATTCTAAGGACGAAATTAACAAAGTGTCAAACGCTGAGGCGTAAAAGTCTTAGTCGAAATCAGGGTGGCTATTGATACTGTGATAGATTCGTTGCAATTTCAGACTTTTAAATAGAAACTAGAATAAACTTTGAACATCTGAATTCTTCCAACAGAAATATCGTGCTGATGCAGCTGACGACATTCTAGACAATCATGATAGATAATCTCTGTGATAAGACAATCCGAGACACATCACAATCAAACATCTGAACGAAAGAGTCATTGACTACGTTCAATCACGAGTAGTTGTGCCAAAGATAATCGCATCAAGACGTAGCAGGAGCACAAAAACGACACTGATAGGCATCGATAGAGGCCCGCTCCAACTTCTCTTTGCACGCGCGAACAATAAAAATACTCTTCATCTGCTCCCTTCGCATCGATACCCACGTCAGCCTTGTCGTTTCATCGAACTAACCGATATCTCCGGGCTTCTTTCGCGTAACACTCTCCGATTGAGTATACTGCAAGTCAGCAACAATGCATCCTCTCCGTGGTATGCTGCTATCTGGTCGCATGCCATCCGCGTCGTCTATAGGGCAATACTGTGGATCCTACTGGTGCCTGGACTCACTCTGCTATCTCCTGTCTATCGGTGTGCTCCACTAGCATCTTTACCCCTCCAAAGCAATGTCTCCCTCAATTAGACGGCGCATCGCGGCTATACTCGTCCCTTATCAGTCGTGTAACGCGTAACGGTAGCGGCGGTAGCTTCCCTAGAGGTGCCTATAAACGATATATGGCCGTGTGCGCCGAAGCTCATTTACATCCAGCCAACCCAGTGGTGAAGAGTCGAGTCGAGTGAAAGCAAAAAATGGCCTTTCTTCGAGGTGTCACGTTTGCGCTGCTTGCCGTTGCGTTCGTCCAGGCAGGAGTGCTCAAGAACACACCGGCAAATTGTGAGTTTCCGCGATGCTTTCGCAGTTGCAAAGACGAAGAGAGCGCGCTGTGCTAATTGTGTTCTTTTGCTTTTGGTTTTGGAAAGCGGCGCGGCTGCGGAATTTGCGACCGGATGAGCTGGCGGAGGAGCTCAGCGGCCAGTTCGAGGGAGATATCGTGCTGAGCGAGGAGCAGGAGCGATCGATTCGGAGCAACCAGCGCAATGGGCTGATTGCGACCACCTTCCGCTGGCCTGGAAACACCGTGCCGGTTATGATCGATGAGGAGGACTTCAGTGAGTTCAGTCGTCAATGTCTTTTTGACCTGATGTTTCAATCCCCACTCGTCGCCATCTTCTTCACACACCAGCTGCGGATCAGGTCGAACACATCAAGCGTGGCCTGCGGCTGATTGAAACCGCTTCCTGCATCAGGTTCGTGATGCGCAGCGACGAGGAGGACTACGTGCGCGTGATCGGCACCGGCTCCGGATGCTACTCCTCCGTCGGGCATCGTGGTGGCGAGCAAACGCTGAACCTGCAGCCGTACGACGTCGACACCGGGTGCTTCCGGTTGGCCACGATCGTGCACGAGTTCTTGCACGCGCTCGGTTTCTACCATCAGCAGAGTGCCAGCGACCGGGATGAGTTCGTCGACATCGTCTGGGACAACATCGAGGAGGGTAAGGAGCACAACTTCAACATCTACGACAGCTCCACGGTGACGGACTTCAGCGTGCGGTACGATTACGGCAGCGTGATGCACTACGGTGCGACCGCGTTCAGCAAGAACGGCGAGAAGACGATTGTGCCGAAGGATCCGAATGCCGAAATCGGGCAGCGGGTCGGTATGAGCGAGCGGGACATCTCCAAGCTGAACCACATGTACAAGTGTCTGAATAAAAATTGAGCTGATCGTACAGATTCACTTTATACCACTCCAGTAAACTTCGTTCTGTCCAAAACAGGATTTTTGTATAAAATCCCAAATAGTTAGACTTTAACTTTTGAATCGTATGCGATCTTATCCCTTATCTTATCCTTCGAGCAATTTTGCAGATTGTCTATCTTGTCTACCTACGAGAAACATTGCATTGAATATGTTTTTTAATCTTTGTTTGCCTTTTGAAGAAACAAAACCAGCAAACGGTCTCCCTTCTCAAGCATCAGAAATTTGTATTCATATGTATCTTCCATCTTTGATGAACCGAAGTACTGGGTTTTGTATCAACTTGTATTAAACATAAGGAATTTGCACTAACAAAACAATGAAAGAATAGCTCTGCCAAGTAATATATCCACAATTCGAATTACTTTTCTTAGCTTGCTTAAAATGTTTAAATATTTTAAAGTCATAGTAGCCATAGGAACAAAAACATCACCGTATCATTGATTAAGTCGCTCCCTCTGTTGGCGGACCCCGGAAACTGAGAAATATGTTTTTTTATTCTCGTTTGTTTATCACATTTTTCCGAAAAACTAATTTTTATTGTTTTTATAATTTTAAAACATTTTGCGGATCAACAAGAGGACAACGAAAAAGGATGTACAGATGTTGTGCTTCATACAGATAAATCGCAACAATGAATGCAGTGAAGTATGCATGAATGCTCTGTGCAGTAGAATAAATAAACAGACTTTGCAAACAAGTGATATTTACTGACATTTCCTTTTTGCATATAAAAAAAAAAAACAAAAATCGGCTTACTCGACACGGGTTCGACACCTCTGGCTCGGCACGGCACGAAGTCGGTGGAAGCGGTTCATTTGGTGCGTTGCATTTGTTATCAAAGCAACAGGATAAGCAGCAGGTTACTCTCCTCTCCCAGCATCACACGATCCCGGCTCTCTCACTGATAACAGAGCGTGGGCAACAGTCCCGAGAGAAAGAGACAACTGGTGGTCTCGTATCATTCTGAGGGGAACCGAGTCGGCTCCAGCATGCATGATCTGATGATAAGTTTTCGGGGTTGAATTTGGATTCCCCTGGAAGGTGTTTTTTTTCGGATGCACTCAAACAACGATTGGGTTCGTATGCTTCCTTTCAATGGAGTATAGTGTTAGTGGTTTATTACAATTTCATGCGGAACCGCCGTAATGTTGTCCTGCAAACATCACATCACACGCACCGACATCGGGACCTTCGCTTCGCGCTTGGTTCGCGCTAGTTATTTAGGGCGAACTGATACAGAAAACCAACGCTTTGAACCAACTTCCGCACGAGCGATTTGTCCTAGTTGAAATTCTTAGCGTACACAATGGGGAGTGTCTCGATATCGTTGCCGATAAGCGAATGGGTTCAAATGCAAATGCAAATGCAACGCCGTCTATTGTGAGTTTGTGTGTTCTAGATTTGTTCTCGCGCTGCTCGTTCCGTACACACAATTGGGGCGTGCGCTTGTGGGTGAAGGTTAAACGTTAGTTTTATTTGCATAGATAGCGCGCGCTGGCGGCATTCCTTTTCCTATCTTTGATTTCTATAATACTTTCCATGTCTGCCTGCGCAACCCGTTATGCATTAGATCTGGGAGAAAGCGTGCGCAGTGAAGGTGCGCGAAAGATGATGGCTTACTATGTACAAGATCGCTTTCCACGCTCAGATCGCTTAGCAACACGAATTGGGTATGGTGAGTGCTTCTCACCAATGTTTCCAGTGTTTCAATTCCATGCCTGTTCACGTAATGCCTCATGCATCAAGAAATGTTTAACCAAAAGGAAAAAAACGAACGCGGAGCGCAAGGCGCGCCGTGCTCCGGATTGCTATCGTTTCCTTAATTCCGCCGATTAATAGTTTTCCCTTCTGTTCGCTCGCGAATAGGCGTGAGGTCGAATCGGTCGGCCCCAAGAAGTCTGGGTTCGAAAAAAATTATAAGGCATTCTCTCACTAATACTTTATCGTTTTTCGGTTTCATGACGATGTCGAAGATTTCGGTGCTTCCTTCCATGTTGTTTTGGCAAGCATCAGATGGTATGGTGTCGGACAAAACAATAAGACCATTAAGACCACTTACTAAGAATCAATCTTCTAAGACTACCAGTCTAAATTTATGCAATTTTAACAGTTAGTGGCTATCGCAGCGTTGTAGAATCCAAACATGTTAATTTGTATAGGCGTCGGTAGGAAGCAGTTTTGTATGTAAATGAAATACTGATGTTTGGCTTTGGATGCCAAGACTCACACAAAAACGTTACAAAGAGCATATAAAAACATAACATTGAGTCGCAAATTGCTTTCAATTACTTACAATTCTGTATTGGTGACTTAAAAAGAGTAATAAAATCAGGAAAAAGATCAATTTTACCTAGTGTATGCTTACGATCATATATACAAATTCACTGAATATTTCTCACCTCTATAGATTAGGCGATTAATTTGAATCCGACATAGTTTTGTCATTTTAGGAATATTTTCCCACTCTGTATCCCTTTTTGTATCCGAATTCCATTTTTTGTGCCAGTGCCTTAATCAAAACAACGACACTTTGAATTTGCTGGATAATATCCAGCTCAAAAGTTAGTAAATTCATTCTTAAACACAGATCGATGATAAATAAACCGTAAATAAAGCATTAAGCAAGTTTGCACACATTTTGGAGCAAGTTCGAAATACCAGACCAAAGAGTATCAAATGCTTTATCACTTTTTGTTAACTGTGATGTAAGTTAAAAAAAATCAGTCTGTTTAAATGGTGAATCTTGTCGACTAAACATGCATTTGTTGAGATTTTTGTACGATATGCAATTAAATGTCAAATAAATCGTTATAAAGTGTATTATCGTGCATAATACATTAAGTTTGCATACCTTCGGGCTGATTGAACTCATTTGTGCCAATCGGTACGAAATCTGTGATTGCAAAATGCATTATTCACCCGTTGGTAAAGTACAAATCCATTCAAATCAGTTTTAGTGTGGCCTTTGCTTCTCATGCACTTCGGTGATGCATCGTTAATGTTGATATTAGAATCTAGATACAACAAGCGATCGTTGGTGGTCTTATTGTTTTGTTCGACACTGTAGGTATGAGTAAACGTACAAAATTAGATGTTTCTGATGTACACAAACAAAACAGAAGTGAAAACGACAATAAACAACATTAAACATGCTATTAAAAACATGACAAAAAGGAATGGATGACGCAGAGAGCATAGTTAATTCGAAAGGAAACAACTAGTAGAACGAAATGAATGAAACAAGAATGGCAAATGCGGTACCGCCGTATCAAAGAAACCACCTCATTCCACCGTTTATCACACATGCACCTTCTGCAACGTTTGATGCATGCATTTGATTGCTTATGCCGCCCGCTATAGTGTAAAAGCGTATGAGTAATGTTATGCTATGTCTGTGCATTAGGAATATAGAGTGGAAAATGTGATTGGTGTAACCATCATCTGGGATGGCCGTCGTGATTGTTTCTCGGTTAGCGTAGCTTTGATTCCGATCATATGTACAGTACTGTGTGTTTGCTTTTCATGTTGTAGTTCACAAGAAAAGAAAACAAATCAAAGCAACCCACTCCAAAACTGTCCCTCCTTTGTGCGGTCTCGCGTGCTTTCGGGTGCGGGAAGAAGTGGATTATCCGTGTTATTTACGCCTCGTTTGTTTTGTTCCCTATTTCTCAATGGATTTATACGTCTTTCTCTTAACGCTCGCGGTCAGTTCTGTTACTTCCCTCCCATCTTCGGAACTACTCCGCTCTGCTAACATGCTCCTCTTGTTGAGTATCATTTGAAAAGGTACGCGCGACGATGAGATTAAGGTTTACGTTTCTGTTCAGCCGTTTATTTCAGTGTGACCCTCTGTTTGGGAGTAAGAGCGGTGTGCCTCAAACATCCCACCAGACACACATACATACGCACACAGTCACACAGCCACAAACACATCACCTCCGGTGGAGGAGACGCCGATTGGTGTGCTAAAGGGCAGGCGGCTCGACGTGTGCACAAAATTACAATTAGCGATAATAATAGGCGATAGGGGGTTGTTGTTTTTCTTTATAATATTAATATAATATAATAGAATAATAATATAATATTACTAAATAAAGATAAAAAATAAAATAATGCTTTTTCGTTTGCTTTTTCTCCGCTTTTTTAATCGTTACTAACCCATCGGAGAGGTGGAAGAAAAGCACACTGCTTTAAAAAAAAACGCGGGCGTATATAATAATAATAATAACTCAATTACAACAGTGGCGAGCGCACGGGCGCGCTCGCGTATACTTTTGCGTTTGCCGACCATATGCGTTAAGGCGCGAAGGGTGTTGAAGGAACGAAAACGGGTTCGGGTGTCGGCGCGAACGGGCGAGATGAAAAAAAAAAACACAATGCGAATTGTGTTCAATGGATAAACGTGAGAAAAGGCGCATTAGAAAGTAGCGAATAAAACAATGCAAAAAATAAAGAACAAACAAATGCAACCCGCCGTGGCATGCACAGTACGGTGGTGAATACGTTTCCCTACACGTTGGCGCTTAACGAGGCGGAGATAAGAAAGGAATCCTGGTGCTCACGATAAAATTGCTACTAATGTACACGAGTGCCTCCTCTCGCGCAACACATCGAAGGGGCGCGAAAATACAGTGAGCCGTGAAACGGAACGAACTATACACAAGAGGGGGAGAAGAGGATAAAGCGTCACCCTTACTAGCACACTACTACTCAATAATAATGATCGCTTGACTTTACACGCATGTGACGCTCGGCAAGGATGTAGAATTTGGTGTGACAGGGTAGTTGCGTTTGTGTTTGCTTCTTGTGCCCCAACGTTGCCCGTTCACAAAGGGTGAAGAGGGCTGTGGTGTGTGGTTGAGTTTTTTGTTTTGTTTATTATTCTAATCCCCCTTTCCCATTCGCTCAAACCACCGCCATCGCCATGCAACGTATTCTCCTCGGCATAAAGGACCCCCTTCACCCACGTGCACGCGCTGGTCACCAGTCCGGGCGGGAGTTGTGGAACACCCTCGAGTATCGTTCTCGCCGCGATCGCTTGGTACGCGGGGCGCAGCACGCGCACCGCTTTTTGCTTTCAGCCCTATACTCTCTAGGAACGCGACGACGCGTTCGAATAATGGTGAAACACGATCGCTGCTGCGGCCGATTTATTGCTTCAGTCCGTCTTAGGCACTGTTGGTGCGCCGGATGTCGTCGTCCCGTTGGCTGTATCCTCCGGCGCTGATGGTGGAGGTGTTTGCTGCTGCTGCTGCTGCTGCGATACTTCCGAGCCCGGCACGGATGTGGAGGGCGATACCGCTTGCGGTTGCTGCTGTTCATCGCCATGTGCGAGCTGCTGCTGGTGTTCCTGGTTGGTTTCCTGGAACGAAAGGAAGAGGGACGTAGAATTTTAGTAACTGTTTCTTTAAATGATAAATGAGAGTAACATGTTGAACTGATACCTAGCAATTGTTCACTGTTTATGATATCAGAGTAGCTAAATCGCTACGAAAATGGGGGTTTGACAACCCTGGTAGGATGCAGAAGAAAAAATGGAGACGCATCGCAGTAGGCATCGATGCTCTCAATTTTGTGTAAACAGACGACAACAGACAGATAAAATTGTGAGAGAGATAGATAGATAATCAGAGGAATAGAGACAGAGAGCGAGAAAGATAAAGATGGAAAATTTCAAAGTCTAGACGGACAAGTCGCGATGAGATTTTGGCGCAAGTTTGACTCGTTTTGAAAATTTATAAACGATTTGGTGCTTATAATGTTCATACTTTTTCATTTGTTGTAAGTCACAGTTCTCAGACTCGTTGAGACCGCCTTTAAGCTCTCCATACTCGCTTCACATCGAAACGATTTTAAGTCTGCAACTCTTATTGCGATTTGTCATCCCGATTTAAAAACATGACTTCTCAAAATTCGGATGCTTACTACAGGTTGATTCGCTGGCGGCGTAGGCAGTTCTTCAATTTAAATGATAAGCTGGCCAAGTGTGTTTCCCATGCAATTGCACACCGCTTGTACAGGCAACTGATCGGCGTAATGTGTGTTGCAAGTGTAATAACGTTGAAGGTAGCGATTTGTTCGTTTGGTTGTTGGTTATCACAACACTTCATGTACAAACAAAAAGATCCATACCGGTGCTACGAAGTAATAATCGCGCATCCCCGTTGCGAATGCACTTCAATGTCAAGTGCGTGCAACTGAAGCGAACAAACACAGCGCGACCTAGGAAGCCACACACCGCCAATACAAAGCAGTATCGCTCTGGGCCTGTAGCGGAACACAACTCGCCAGACCCACCCGAACTCGCCGCCGGCAATTGACATCAGTTAGCCACAGTGCCGAATCTAATCTACCGAAGATGGACAGGCGCGTGCCTCGTGTGCCCATCTGTTAGAGCGCAGCGCTCAGCGCAAGATGCAAAGCATGACTTGCCAGATGTGTTTTCGGATGGCGTGCCTTGGAACGTGTGCACCGCCACGAGTTAAGTGCTCCTAGCATTAGGCCTTGAGTTTGGCAAACAGTGGAAGCGTGCGGGCGCGCTATAAATCCATACCGCCGACACCTACAGCCGGTCAGTTCACACGCGAAAGTGTCACCGATAACGGGGCGTGTGCCACCAATCTGCTGTCTGCTGAGGTCAGAAAGATGGGTGCTTCTGAGGACGCCAGTGTCACTGCGAACGGAACGCCGATGGATATTGCCGTGCCGGAGTACATCAACGAGCGACTGATCGAGAAGTCGATCATGAACGGATTGGGCGTGAAAAGGCCACGGGTTGTGGAGAGCAACATAACCCGCGCGACGGCCAACGGTGACAACTACATGAGTGACGTGTTCCGCATCGCGGTACGCTACGTTGACGCGGATGCCACCGAGGGTGAAGATGACCCACCGCGTACGCTCTCGCTCGTGGTCAAAAGTCTACCCAACACCGGCCAGCGGGGCCCCATCATCGAGGAAGTGCAAGCGTACGAGAAGGAGGTGTGCATGTTCCAGGAGGTTGTGCCGAAACTTGCGCGGATGACCAACGATACGTTCTTTACCGCGCGCTGCTTCTATGCGTCCGACCTGCCCGAGAGGCTGCTGGTGTTCGAGGACCTGAAGACGCTCGGCTACGAGACGGTGAACCGGCAGGCCGGGTTGGACTTTGAGCACTGCGCGTTGGTGATGAAGAAGATCGGTCAGTTTCATGCGGCCTCGATGCGTTTCGCCGAGCAGGAGCCGGAACTGCTACGCAGCCGGTTCAACTTCAACATGTTCAATCCGGCCTATAACGAAACGTCGGACCACATTCGAACCATTTTCGAGAAGGGCCTTGAGGCGCTGATCGAAGTCGCGCGCGACCAGTGGGATGGGTTCGATCCGACGATCGTGGCGAAGCTGGAGCAGTTGCTCCCGCTGTACGTGGACCGAATGCGCGCGTGTCTCGAGCAGGACAGCGAATCGGACGGTGGTTTCCGGGTGCTGAACCACGGTGATCTCTGGTCGAACAACATGATGTTCCGGTACGGTCAGACCGATGGCACGGTCGTCGTGCAGGACGTCGCGTTTGTCGATCTGCAAATTAGCTTCTACTCCAGCCCGGGCGTGGATCTCAACTACGCGCTGTCGAACTGCCCAAACTATGAAACGCGATCGCGGCTGGACGAGCTGATCGAGCTGTACTATGAATCGTTTAAGGCAACACTGGTGCAGCTCGCGTACGATGCGAGACCCATCCCAACGCTGGACGAAGTACGGCGGGAGATAAGGCGAATGGAGTTTTTCGCGCTCGTGTCCGTTGTGTCCGTGCTGCCGATTGTACTGATGGACCAGACCGACGAGATAGTGGCCGATTTTGAGAGTCTCGTCGGGGGCACGGACAGCGAAAGGGCGCGTCAGATACAGTACAACGGTGTGAACTATCAGCGCATCGTGCGACCGATGCTGACCGCGTTCAATCAACGCAAGCTGCTGGACGTTTAGATGCGAGTGTGCGGCGAGCGAAAGAAGGGCCAAGTAGCAAGTAGATAAGATTGATAATCTAATTAAATCAAAATGACTGATGGCTGTTTTATAATAAAATGAGCATTTGGATTTGAAAAGACATGGACGAGCGCATATCCATATTCGAACAGACATGCAATTCAATCATTACATATCAAGGTCAAGGTTGACGCTTCAAACAAGGGTAAGATTCCAGCAAAAGCTCAACTAAAAACAGTAAGAAAGAACCGAAATGAAAAAAACTTATTGATTATTCGTATCAAATGAAACAAAATCATAGGTCAGTACCATAACAGAGTGTTTGAAAATATTGTTCCTTAATGTGGTGTGAACAATCTCGGTTCATTCCTAATTACCATCTTATCTCCATAATTCAAGCTATCTTATCTTCATAGCAAACTTTGAATTTCAGATCGGCCACGTAACTAGACAGTATGTGTATTTTAATTGTAACTGAACAAACTAAATCTTCTTTCTCCCTAGGTAGCTTCCTTGTTTAACAGCACACAACCTTATCTACTAGGGATTCGCACTGCGTATGTAAGCACTCTCTGTCTCTCTCGGGTGTCGCTCACAATCGTATTACTATCTTAAGTTTGTTTTAAATAATCGTATACAAATAAATTATTACCACAACACCCATGAGATGAAAGTAAACAACTTGATGTTAATATAGCGTAACTAACATCAATCGATAAACATCAAATATTACGTTTATGTTGATAATAGAAAAAGTAGAGGAAACACCCAAGGAAAGTGATCGTTCTCGTTAGAATTCTCCTGCTATAGTATTTATCTGCATTCTTCAATATACACATTTTTCGGGCTGTTGGTATATCGATTCACAATTATTTGATTTCAAATTTCAAGCTGCCATTCATTGTAAGCTGCAACGCCTCTAGTTCTTTACACGAGTTGTTAACTGCAAAATTGAAGGTTCATTCCAAGATTGCAATAAGCTGGCGTAGTTAAGGAATATCTCAACTGAACCGTCCCCCCGTACGCAGGATAGTCAGGCTGCGGTTAATAATAAAGTCAAAGTAAGCCAGAAATGGCAGACCTAGACCTACTTTAGGTTGTTGTGCCAAGGAAGAAAGAACAAGAAAAAATTGCCAAACATTCATCGACAGCACTCATAATATTATAAGTCTTTAAACGTCGCATACGTAACAAACTGTAGACAAGTTAATACACAAAACATTTGAAACTAACATTTACCTGTGATTCTAAAACACGTTCTTGATGCATTGCATCCAGCAGCTCTCGCAAATGTTGATTCTCTCGTCGCAGATGTTCTCGCTCCATATCCTTTTCATTAATCTTATGCTGTTGATAGACGGAATAAACAAAAACATTCATCAATGAACCATGTACAACCTTTTGTGGGTTTCGCACGGAACGAAAACTTACCAAGAGCTGCGAAATCTGGGCATTCAGTCCAGTGACGTAGTTCGCTATCAGATGGCACGGTACGGTAGGAGCGAGGGTCGCCGCATGGAGTAGCCGATTGCTACCGCACAGCTCCACGCCCAGAGTTCCCGAGTATTTTTGCGTCATGGATGGACTCTGCGAACCGAGGAAAAAAAAACATTGCAAACGTAACTATCAAGCTTTCATTTCCACCAGAGCCTGTGTTTTTCTTACCTGTGTCGAGTCGTAATTCTCGTTGATCTCTATGTGGGACTCGGGTGATTTCGGCGCCCGACCAACGTCTCCACCGTCGTCTAAGGTATCTACAGCATTAACACCAGCGGCTGCAGCGGCTTCCGTAAGCTTTCGCGCCTTTTCATTCTCGGCCATCAGCACAGCAGCGGCCCTGGGGAGTAAGATCGAAACCGTGAGCCGTGGTTCGTTTTATGCGACAGATAGAGAGATTTTACTTACCGGACTTCATCAATCTCACAGTAGCCATCCTCATCCTCGGTAATGTTGACGCCCTGGTCTAGGTTGACCATGCCTATCGGTTGCGGTGGCGTCGTGGATGTGGAGGTCGGTCCAACCGGTGGCATCACGGCCGATGCACCGGTTGCGGAAGGCACTGACGGGACGGGGCCGCCAACGCCGCCACCACCACCTATCGTCGGCACGGTCGACTCGATCGGATCTTTGGCGGCAATGGTGGTGGTGGAAGTAATCGACGGAATGTGGTTCTTGGTGCTACCGCGCGCGACGCTGCACTCATCACAGATCGAGGTGGAAACGGCACTGATCTGCTGGCTCTCCGTCACTCGCGTGTACTCGCTCAGGATTTCCATCAGCGTCTGACCGTAGGCGAACGCGGCCAACACGATGTCGGTCGGTTCCTTTGGTGCTTCGGGCTGGGCGGCGATGTCGGCGATCGCCTGGAAATGTTCGTCCGGCACTTTGAACATGTCGCACACGACGCGCTGCTTGCTTGCCAGCGTTTTCTGGATCAGCTGATCGTACCGACGCAATTGTTCTATGTGTGTGCGCGATGAAGAATGGGGATGAAAAAGTCCAAAAAAGGAAGACGACATTAAAAACCCAATCATGCAAGTACAAGGAAGACACAGGCAGTTTATAAGTTTGCTAACTTTTTATTCAAAATAAAAATGTTATAAACTTTCGATTTATAAAATGAACATAAAAAAAAACTTAAAAAGAAGATAACATAGCATAACCTAGCGAAGCAACTTAAAAGAAATAAATGCCTGAAGATAAACAAAAAACTCCAAATCATTATTCAGAAGAGTTCCTTGACGTATATGTGGTCCATCGCAGAGGATAAGTGAGTTCAAATTCAAAAGGGTCTTTTAAACTTTTGAAATCGAATGAAATCGAGCTGAAGTACCGAAAGTGTTATGGGTTTGTGTCCAAGGTGTCCGGAGGTTTGCCTGTCAGGCGTACATTAGATTTTATTCGGATATTCATCCCCTGAAAGTGCATCGGTGGCTCTTCAAACTGATTTAACCTAATGAGTCTGCTAAGCATACATCTAGTCGAGGAAAACCACCATACAAACATCCTAGACACAAACCGTAACGCTTCAACAACCGTTTTAACTTGAAGGCATGCAACGAAAATTGTTCTTAAATGCTTGTACGTCTTTAGAACCAGTGTTATAAAAAAAATAATAGGTAAAGCAAAATGTTTAAATAAGCTAAGACAATTTGCTTCAAATGTATCGGGATCATTATCTTCTAAATTACCGGCGCGTATTCGTACCCGCAAGAACACAACACAGACTGAAAACTGCTCACACTAGCGGATGAAAGTATGCAATCCTTCGAAACTAAATAAACTGCCCACTGCACCATGTCAAAACCAAACAAACAGCGTGCGAAAACGCGATGATCACTAATAGTGGCAGTGCAGTTTTCCTCCATCGTTGTTGTCCGGCGCAGCAGTGCGAACTGCACGTCTCACACAAACTTTTCGCAAACAGATTGTTTACAGGACACGGCAGTCATAAAAGCCGAAACAAAATAAATATAATATCAGGCCCGAAAATATCGTTCCGTTTCGCATGTGTGATCGTCATTCCGTCGATCGGAGGAGTGGTGAGTGTTTACAAAATTGTGCTTATTGAGTATGTTTCAGTCGATCTCTCACTGTCTCCATTCCCGGTGGGTTGGGAATGCTATCTTTGGACCATCAATGAACTTTTGGTTCATTAAGAAAGAAAGAGAGCTTGTGTTTTTGAAGCACCCGTCGATCGAAAAGTAAAGTCCCCCTCCCCCTGTTTCTCTCCACTCGCTACTTACCCGCCGGCGTTAGGATTGGTTCCGCCGTTAGCGTGGAGCTAACGCTGACATGGATTTCGCTCGGTGCGACCAGCGAACACTGCTGCGTGATCGTTCGCGTGTTGTTCGATCCACGACCACCACCACCGCCCGGGTGCTGCCCGCGCGGATAGTGCTCATCATCCGGCTCGTCGTCGTCCGTCGTGCGACCGCCACCGCCGCCGCCACTTCCGTTACACTCCTGGGAACCGCGTCGCTGTGTGCGCTTGAACTTTTCCTTCTCCTCGTTCTCGAGATTATCCTCGGTTTCGTTGGCGCTGGAACCGGGCGTACCGGCGCCAGCAACGGCCCCCGGGCCGAGCGATAGCCGAGACTCATCCGTCGGACGACCGGCACCACCCGGATGCGCGTGGCCCGCTCCCAGTGAACCTTGTCCACCGGCGCCGTGGACAGCGCTAGTCGGACCACCGGGCGGACCCGGCGGATGATGCTGGTGGGGGTGACCGCCGGCACTGCTGCTGACCGCACGGCACTGCGTGTCCTTGCGCTCTAACCGCTCGAGCGGGGTCGAGGTTTGTTCGATCTTCTGCGTCTCGGTGACGGTTTCGAAGCTGTCCTTCGGTGGATGACCGGCACCACCGCCGGCGCTGTCGTCTCCGTATTCGTGCGTTCCTTTGGTACGTGCTTTGTAGGCATCGGCGGCATCGGAAATGTGCTTAAACCATCTGTGGAAGGAACAAAGAGAGCAGAGGGAAATTAGATACACCAAATGTTGACGTTTTTCGATAAAACTGGAGAGGAAGTGTCGGCGTTACGTTAAAGAGGCATAACGGTTTGTGTCCAGAGAGTGGGGACACGCTTGAAATGATTGCGTTAGTTATGCGTGCATGTTGCTTGTTGATAATTTGCTGTAAGCTGAGCTTATCCGAGAAGAGATCCTCTTCTAGAAGGAATATTTGTTTAATTACGTGTAAATTAGAGAACTATAGTAATCAAAATAATAATAAAGTAGGTTTACTGGTCACCGAAATTACGTTTCAAGGTATGAAAAAAGTCGTGTCATCCATCCGGTTCTAACAAAATATGTAACAACGATACAGCTGATAGTTGAATGTAACGATTACCGGTAAAACGAAGATTTCAAGGATTCGGTTCCCACTTGATCTGCATGGGAAAAGGCATCGTGTACACGCACCCTGGACACAAACCGTAACGCTTCGATAAACATGTAACGCACCACTGCCTTAGTAACCTCTCAGTTTTACCAACTGCTCCTGCTCAAATCGACGGCGCAACGATTTCCTCAACCTGGAAACGAGTGATGGCCGCCGGATCGGTTCGCCGCCAAGGCTGCCGCGGCGCTTGGCGTGATGTTTCGTGGAACCACCGCCGCCGGAACCGGCGACACCATCGTCGAAGCGAAGCTCGGGCAGACAGTGGGCCACCTCGGCGGCAATGCTTTTCCGGCGTAACCGCCCCGTTACCGCCGGCACTGTTAAGTTCATCATGGTCTGAGCCGTTCGTTTTTAACACACGCTGCGTCGCCCGTTACAACACCGTCTACCGCGCGGGTTTCATTTTCAACAGTCAGGGACTTTCGCCTGATATAATGTCACTTTTTAGGTGATATGAATAATTTATCGTCTCGGTTTTCAACGCACACAGGGTTATGTTGCTCTATCGGACGGTGTCCTCCCTACAGCCGACTTGGGGATGAAGGATTTTCAAGGATACCGGCTTTGAAGTTCGTTTTGAAGCTGCTGTAGTTTTCCGGGCGGTGAAATTAAAAATGCATACGTTACATACAGCACCGGCTCGTCTATTTCATGCCGCACCATGGACGAGTATGCCAATTAAAATTCGCACACCTTGTGCTGTCACAGTGAGGCGTCGAGATCGAGATTGCGTATGCACACAAATCGTCCATGTGCGCGTTAGGTAACCGTAAGCCCCTCATGGTCAAATCCACAATTATCTCCCAGGGTGGATGAGTGCCACCACGCACCACGATGATGTCGATGAGTGCGATACAGAATAGTTCTTCCGTCTGCCAGCCGTGTATTGTGTCGTTATCGGGCAAAGAGTGCAGCACCTCTGCCGAGGGTACTGCAGTGGACAGGTTTGCATAACGACACTTACAAGCCGCACAGCCGACGTAACAAGCGTAACTCTGTCAGTCCGCAGTGCACACGAAACGAAAAAAGGCCGATGGGCGACACCGTTGGTACACGTTCGTATATCTGTATGAGTTGGGCTCAAATTTGGTCACAGACACCCGCTACAAAGGCATACACGAGAACGGGGTAATTTAATCATGCTGTCACCAGAGCAAACGGCTAGCAGATTGGGTCATTCGGATGAGCAAAAAGTTCACCGTTTAGCAGCATAGAACCTTACAACGGCAGTTCTAACAAAGTTCTAGTGAAACGTGATCGTCGACAGCTTCCCAGCGGAACTATTGTGCGCACACGTCTGAACCATAGAAGAAACTGTGTGTATGTAACTGATAACCCTACGAAGCGTCTCCTGTTTCGGAGTCTCCTCGCGGAGATCAAAAAAGCTTTTGGATAAAACCAAAAAAACACGCACGAACTCCAGAATATCGGTAACGGTAAGAAGGCAAAAGGGTCGGTGGCAAAAGGCTAGCCGGGAATTGTGTTGCGAAATTTCTTCCCCCCTGAACACGGTCCTCTCTCTCCACTCCAGGGGCAACGGGGCCAGATGAAAGCAAACACTCCGGCGCGCCGGACGCGCCGAGAGCGCGCGCGCGCGCGCTTTCGGAAAAAGGGCACACCACAAATCTGCGGACGCCGCACAGCAAGCAAACCGCAAACGAAAGTGAAACTCGACACGACACTAATCAATTGCGGTTTGTGAGGCGGCGTATCGATATTCTGCATTGTCGTCTTTCCGAGTGTCCAAGCACCCGGCCTCACTTTCACGCTGGATTGGTTTATCACAACGCGAGATCTAATGAAATCCGATCGGCTGGAGTAAGTTTTATCGGGGAAGCAGCTCGGGACGATGGAGGGCTCTACAAAACTGTATTGAATGGGTTTGTAATTGGGCCCGTTGTCGTGTTGCCCACGTCAACTCGCGTAACTTGTGACGAGCAGGATCTATATGCACAAATGACACTGTGAGTAAGGGCCGACCGACATCATTAAGCTGTCAAGAGGCTGCGGTTGACTTGTACACGGCAGAGAGACGATAAGGAAGAGTGCTCGCTGGTGGTGCATTTGTTTTTGCAGGCCGATGCCATAACAATACCGTATCCTGCCCTATACGTACGACTCGGAATGCGGCGGATCCAAGCGGATTTCTGAGCTGTTGGCGAGCCAAAACAGGGCCCCCCTTATGAACTCCACTCTCCAAACTACATCCCCACAGTACAACTAGGTGGTACGGTAATTGAATGTTTTATCGTACTGCAACAGGCATTCTAATTGTCCAACATTGACGACCACCGCGAGCGGGAGCATGGGCGGGAGAACGCTTCACGGCACACGAGCTATGCTCCACATGGGCCCGGCCCGGTTTCAGGGCCAACGCGCCAGGTGACTGTGTTGACATGTCAATAACGATGGCATTGTCTGTGCTAGAGTTCCCGCATCGCTCGCCCTGCTTACCCTAACTGCATGGCGTTTGCATAGACTAGAGGGAATTGATATCGCGTATCAACTACGGGCAATTTGGTTTCGACGCATTCAACATTCAATCACTTAAGCGTTCGGCAGCCGAGGTCGTACGAGTCTCTCGCACGAGCGAAAGAAAGAAACAGATTGGCAGACACACAGACCCACCTCAATTACTTTAAAAGTGAGCTCAAATACAAACAATACACGATCGTTGTGCAAACGATCGCATATGATAACTTGGTACCGATCCTAAGACATCAAAACACAGGTTGGCAGCGTCCGGTTTGAAGCGAGACGGAGATTTGATTGATTTTTTGTTTGCAACCTACCGAGCGGTCACTCTCGTTAGGCAAATGCAAACAACATTAAGGACGCGAAAACACAACACACAGCTGCAGCTGGTTTCGGGGTTTGATCGGACGGAAAAGCTAACCATTCCAGTTGGAAAAAACAACTTTTCCATCCTAATTATTCAACAGAACTCATGTTTAACGCATAGATATTTGCACGCACCCTAACAGTCCTCCTACGGGATCTTCAGCGGTAATGTTCCGTCGTGTTCGCCTGCCGCCTACGCCGCGCAAATGGAGCTAGCATGTTTGGCCCACCGAAACCGAAAGCAGAGAGGCAAAAAATATGACGATCGGGAAAATCGGTGGCCGGCAGCAAAACGGTGGTCATCATTTGCAGCCTCCCCCATAAGTCCGTGCTCTGCTTCTGACACTGCCGACGGTTCGATCTCTAAATAATGTTTGAAAGATGTGTAAACAAACATGGGGTACGCGGAACACACTACGGAATCTCGTTGACCCAAACGGAAGAAGGAAAAACGGATTTCCACCACGAGCAGCTGGCGATGGAGCACTGAGCAGGGGGGGGGGGCAACGCTAATTCGACAGATTTCAAAAACATAGTGCCTGTCGGTCACATTTTCACCCACATACACACGCACACACACCTTGGATTCTCCTAACTTTGGGTAAATCCCGTGAATAATGTAAAACTTCACTTTAGGCACTGGTTTTTCCAACTCGACCCACCCCGGGTTTGAATATTAGCTAAGTTACGGTCTACACAAACGTGAATTTTCCTACTATTTTCACGAAATTGCGTCCTCTTTTTTCCACTTTTTCCAACGCAATGTCGGCGTCGGACAACACGCGCAATAAAATGTCGTATAAACACGGTGTCCACCACCGTCCGATAAAAGCCAGGTGAAGCCACACGAAGGATAGCGCCGTCGCCGTCACCGCCGTCGCCGCCACCGCTGTCCGTCGTCCGGTTTTCACACACTCTCGGGGAAAACTGAGCCGCTGGTGCCGGCTGCCGAGCCGTCTTATAAGGTTTGTCTCCACGCACGGCCACCACTTGCTACGCTCGCGCGACGATGACTCGTGCTCGGGCGAAAAGGGCACACACAAAACCGGGTGCCTGCCGGTGCGGACTGTTGACGGACGACGGACCCGAGCGACGAGAACCGAACCCTGCGCAGTTTTATCTAACGTTCGCAGCACTTCTCGCTTTCGCGGTCGTGGGCCGTGTGTAGAAGAGCGTTTCTCGCTCAGTTCCCGGACGGGGAGAGAGAAAGAGAGAGTGGTTAGCTTTGCCGATCGCGGATGATGATGGAAGCGGTGAGCAGCGTCTGTCGTACACATGGTTTAACAACATTCACTAAGTAATCTGAAGTTTGGATGGGCATTGGTGGATAGAGATTGTTATCTTTTGGACCGCCCGAAGGGTCAGTTTAAGCTGGACGGTTAACGGAACTTATGTTAGTACAAAAAGACTCTTACTGTGACAACTCTGTTGATCGCAAAAGCCGGTGATCCGATTGGTCTGGAGCATGTACTGAGCAAACAACCCATGCGGTTGTTGCGGAAAATTGACACGATACTAGCAACATAATGAACCTCGCACTACCATGCAGATACACTCCTCATGCCTAATGCTAAATCCTAAGCCAATGGCCCGCCAACGGTTCTCCAACTGCCTCTTCAGTTTCTTGGCACAGAACTTTTCCATAAAAGATTGCAGGAAGGAACCGCACAAATCAAACCGTCAGACGGTGGGTTTTAGTTTCTGTTTTCAATCTGGATAAAAAGGAATATAAACTTTATGTCTTAAAACAGAACATTCGGTTCTCTTCAGAGTTAATTGCTACAGTCATGCTAATTCATCTTTCTGTGTTTTTCTGTGGACCTGATATAACGAGAGTCCCAATATTTCGATTCGTACTACAAATATACTCACAAAATCCTATTCAATATTTCAATGGGTGTGTGTACCAATTTCATAAGAAATATAAGGCAATTAAAATGTGCTTATTTACCTTATTGACTGTGTGAGTGAGTGGCTCTCCACGTTCCTTATCTTCTCTGGCGAAATCAGTCAGTGTTGGAACCATTTCTTACACTTTATTGCAAAAACGACACAGTTCCAGGAAGATTTTATTTAGAGTGGAAGGTAGCAGTGCACAATTCGCTGATGTGATAAGCATTCGTAAGCAGTACTTATCGTTTGAAATATTAGAGAGAGCTGCGAACTGCCTCTCAAAACATGGGAGACTGTTTTTGTTCCGCTCAAAGTTTGTTATGCTGGCGGATATAATTTTATATTCAAGGCATTCTGCAATGCTCCCGCCGCGTATTCCGGGGTTCCGGGTTTGGAAAAAGAAACTTTTTCCAAAAAAAGTATTAAAAAACGTGCACAATTTTTGCGACGCACGTGGCGCGTGTACATCCAATCTAGCACTGGAAGCGTCGCTGCCTTTTACTGGTACATTGAGGGGTATAAACTTTTCGGCGCTGTTATGATAATTCTGTTTTCGTTCGATTTCCGTTTCCCGCCTGAGTTGGTTGGAGTACCGCCGCTGGAAGAACCTCGACCTACACACACAACCGCGGGAGTACAGCGGCACAGGCGAACGGAACAAATGGAAAAGTCACATTAAAAGTAAGACAAACCCCCCGCGGACGTGCATGGGAGTTCGGCCCCGTCAATACATACGCGCAAGACAGTCACGCACTGCCGTTCGGTTCCTTTCGGTGTAAATTATTTTGACTAGAGGCCTGATCCGCCGCGTGGGTGGATGGTCGATCACGCGTTAAAGTACATTCCCAGCAAACCCGTTGCTCTGGCACGAATTTGACGTCTTTCTCGAATCGTGCTTCCCTGAACGCCACGTTTGCGTTGCTGTACGATCCACCAGAACCCACACACACACGCGCGCGCGCGACCTCTGGCTTGGCAAGCAATGCAAACAAAAGTGAGTTTTCCGCAAGGAAAAATCAGGACACACCTCCCTTGGGATCCCGTTTCCGCCGTGCTCCCGTCGTTGGCCAAACAACGGTGGGGCGTACAGGGTCATATGTGTGGCGTGATGCGTACTTGACCTGACTCACCCTCTCTCTCTCTCTCTCCATCTCTGTTTGCTCTACCGAACAGATGCGCTGCGAGCAGTGGGTGGAAGCAGCTTGCATGTTGATCCAAAGAGCGTTTCCCGCCGGCTTTCCGCGAGGTGTCCGGAACTTGGACGCAATCCGGGCGGGTCAGCCTGCTTAATGTCTGTTCACACTTTAGCGTTTGGTGAGAAGGTTCGCGGATCTGTTTCATCATGGCCATCGATCGGGTTGATTAGTATTGGCACCACCCCCCGGCATCCGCTTCCCTAGATCTCTCAACTTCTGTTTTTGGCAAGATTATGTTTACGGCAAATATGTACGCAGTTAGGAGCCACGTGTTACATTTTGAACAACGATAGCTGTTTTTCTTCCCTTGTAAGGTACTACACGCCAACTAGTTGAGACTGCTTTTCATTGTAATAAGCGAAATTAACATGAAATTACATCTAGAATGCAGAGGTGTTTTAAACGAAATCGTTGTCTGTATTGAGGGCGAGCAAAGAGATTGAAGATAAGAGATATTTATTAAAACATCTAAAAAAACTACTGAACTACTGTGGAGGATGGTTTGCGTATTCGAAATTCACAAACAATTATAACCACTTTAGACAAAACGTATCGCTAGGAAATTGCTACTTTAGTAGAGTGGCTCCATCTCTTGACTGGCAGCACAACGTTCTCGTTTCTAATGAATTTCAAAATATTTTTTTATATTATACCTATCACATTTTTTACATTGAAATGGCTATACATATAGTTTACGCAATATATACACCATAAAAAAGAAAAAAATACATTCCTAGAACATTTCACCATTGTAATAATTGCTCACGATAGCACCGTTTTCAGCTGCAGATGCAGAATTTTCCGTTTCATTCGCTACTGAACACTGGCAGCAAACTTCCCAGAAGGGTTTGTTCCTTTTCTCGCTACGAAGAAAAAAAACCGGCCCGTTCGTGGGCGGATGGGCTGCTTCATCCGGCGTTGTTTGCTAATCATTTCTTCTAGTGCCCCGTTTTACCGGAGGTGCGTTACCATCCGAGCAGAGCGTGTGCGGCATACAATACAGCAGAGCAACAACAACACAGCCGAAAAACATCTCCGAAACAAACCAGCTTGAATGGAGTCGGCGTGGGCGAATTTCACGCTCTGCGGAATGGAAAATTAACGGAAAAATGGACGGGTTTAGGACAGAAGCGCCTTCTAGGCAAGAGCACGATACTGGAGCTATCGCACATGTTTGTATACCAATAATGGAACCTATTGGAGTAAAATGTGTTTTAATTTGTCTATATAAAGATCGCTTTAACCGGTGCGAGTTAGGTTGTCTGAGTAAACGTAATAGAGACGCACACAACCGGTGACATTGAAGCACACGCACACATTACGCTGTGCTGCCGTTTTCTCTACTCATTGCTTAATTGCACGTGTTTCACCTATGTTCGGTGCCGCTGATGATGCTCAATGTTTTGCTCCCGTTTATCGCATAATAACCGACGGAGAGAGTCGAACGACACTAGAGACGGCTGGCAAGTATGCAGTATCGGTGGTGCCCTTTACATCACCCGCACGAACGTGGGGAGGGGAGAGAGTAACGGTCAGGAGATGAAACAATAACGGAGTCGCGCTAATGAAGGGCGACAGACGTTCAACTACCAGCACATGATGTTTCTGTCGCCAGACCAGCTCATTGAGCAGCGCACCGGTGGAAAACCCGTTTCCGTCGTCAACGGTGTATGGGGAGAGAAAGTGCCGCAGCAGCGCAGCATCCATTTACTTAAGAAAAAAGTAAACGATTTGTTATCTCACCAACCTGAAGCCGAGCTTCTAAGTTCAACATCTCATTCAGGTTCAGCATTACTCATGCCCTTAACTGATGAGTAACAAACGGAGAACAAAAGATGGTTCAAAGAGTAACGTATTGGTTTATGTTGTAACAAAAAATCGAGCTTTTGCCTTTTTCTAACATCAAAGAAAAACGAACCGTTCCCTAAATATATCCAGCCCGACGACGGTGGCAGAAGCTAGGAATGATTCATGCGTATCGGCTTTTCTTTCAGAGCGGGAAAAATTGGCAACTAAATATAACTCCCCTCACGCGACGGTGTCGTTGTCGCGACATGCCCATTTGCGTCTAATGAGTTGTGTTCAGTGGGTTGTAAAAAAAAGAAGGTAATACGCGTGTACTGAGCATATTAAAAAGGGTTTACATTGTTACAGCGCGTGGTGGAATGTGTTGCGTTTGCTCCGTAGGTCTAACCGGGTCAAACTTTATGAGCAGTTTATCTTTCCGTTATTGCTGAAAACAAATGTGAAATTGCGGATTTTTTTTCAAAAAATCCATCAACATTGAATAAAATGGAACATCTGAAGTTAAATAGAAATTATGCATACATGAAACAACTGCTAGTTGTGATGCAAACCATACTCGATTCTCCGTCGGTGAACTTTTAGTTTGGTTGGCTGTTTACCATACCATGCACTAAGATAAAAGATAGTGGCAGCAAAACCCAAACACAATACGGTATGCTGATGTAGGATCTTGCATATTTCACCCTTTTCAAAGCCCACCTTTGAACGGTCCAAAGCTAATCGACAAACTGTTTCTGACCCGTTTCGAACGCAGAGCCAATTGCAAATAATGCAATCTGATTGTCGAAACTGGTGTATTATTATTTAAATATTGAACCTATACAAAACGAGACCCAAAACTTAATCACCATCACGTTGTCGAACGGTGCTTGTGTTTAACATAGTTGAGAAAACTGTCTTTTCACGGACGGTTGTAAGGTTTCTGCTTCGGAGGATCATTGAACTCTCTATTTTAACAGCTTACTAGTGGGCTCAGCAGACTTTGCCTTCACAGTAGGTTCACTGGATAAAATCAGGTCAAATCAATAATTAATTTCATTACTAAACGTAGCGTTTGTTTTGAAAATATTGTTAAAATAATGGAAACCCAAATAGCCATATGCAAAATATATCGCTGTTATCTTAGTTAAGTGAAACCATTTCTTGACGAGTGGCACAACTTGTTAAACCTTTAAAGCAGAACGTTTGCATAATGAAAAATATTTCAAGCACTATCCAAAGAAAGTCCAGACCTAGTGCATTATGCGTGTTGACTTACTAAACGTGGACTAAAATCATCGCACTCATGTATGCGCACAATCAGATAACGTTTTACTTACGTTTTGCACTCGGTGCTGCTCGGTGCGGTCAGTTCCAGCATCTGCGAGACGTTGGTGTTGATCAGGAAGAACGTGTTCTTGTCGACGGCGCTCTGTCGCACCAGGATGAGATTGATTTTGGTGATCGGATTAAAGCGGCCCTCGGCGTACTTGCTTTCGCTTCCGCCGAGCCCGGGACTAGAGTGATACTTGAGAAGATATTTGTCGTCCTGGTGTGCAGGGTAGTGGTGGAGAGAAATTGGAGATAATGTGGTTAGTGACAGATCTGATAGTGGGTAAACTTTCGTTTCGTTGTGCCGATGCGAACAAACCACGCCAATACTGACCTGCTTCTGCAGCAACACCATGATATCTTCAAACAGCAGTCCGTGCAGTTGTACACCTGGATTCTTTTTCATAGTTAAAGGCCCATCGTGGATTAGCTTACGTACGGTAAGATCAATATTCTGTGAAAAGGTAAAGTTGCAAACGATGAGCCATCTAAGCGATTCTAGCGATTCCATTTCGTACAAACTTACCCTAAATTCACTAGAAGCATCCTTGTCCAGCCCACTCTTATCGAGTTTGCGTTGGATTGTTAATAACCTGAAATAACAACAACCAAACAATGATTTTCAGTTTAAAATATCAACCCTCAAGTCATCATCGTCTCATGTATCTCTGCTACTTACTTATGCATATCCTCTTCCGTCCGCACCGCCTGGTTGACGTGGTCCAGTATCCGTTTGGCCGACTCGTGCGACTTCCGGATGGCAAGCGCCTCGCTCTCGTTCTTCGGCGTGCTGCGCACGGTAAAGTTGTACAGGTTGTCGAACAACAGCGGATATTTGGTCAGCCGCTGCAGTGCCGTCGGCAACAGATCCTTCAGCTGCAGGCGCCGACATGCTTTGTGAGATTCTGCCTTCGTCAGGAGACGCTGCAGCTGTTCATCCTTTTTCCGGCGCTCCTTCAGCGCCTCCAGGGCGATCTGTTGCCGGGCGCAGAAATGTGCCGCATGTTCCTTCAGCTCGTCGCCAGTTTGTCCATCGAACTGGATTGGGGGAAGATAGATTGATTATAATCAGCACAAATTAGTATACAAAAGATCCGCGAACGTGTTGATGTCACACACGGAAAGAAATGCTGGTGCGGGTGATGTGTCAAATGTTTCGAAAAGATAAAACATAACTTTACAATAAAGAATGATTAAACTCTTATTGTTATGATTTTAGGACTCTTTTCTGACGCGATCGAATCTCGAATAATTTGTTTGGATACATCAATCTCTCACATTCTCTTAGAAAAAATCGAAAAGCGCAACACTAAGCTGTGCATCATCGTTGAGACTATCGTTAACACCCTTTTCGTGTCGTGCTGATTCACACACTGGCGATTTCGGTACATTCACCCCTTACCATAGTTAACAGCAGATCGCCAATCTCACGTACGACGTTGGCGTGCTCACTGCGTCGATGTTTGAGTTTGAGCTCGAATGCGGTATGGAGATCTTTCAGGTGGATCAGCGAGTGGGGAAACAGTAAGTTCATCAGCTCGTGCGGCAACGCGCCGGATTCCTGCAGTGGCCGCATAAAGATGCCCTCCAACAGCCTCAGCGTGCGGACGTGATTACGCTCCGTTTGGTAGATCTCTGCGGAAGCGAAACAAAGAGAACGGATCATGTGGTTAGCGCAACCGGCACACTCAACAACGCAACATTCACCACCTACCGTTGATCACCTCCTGGCGCTTCTTCTCCAGGTCACTGATCGAGGAAAGGATTTCCGGCGGTATGTTTGAGCTCCAGTCCGCTTCCGGCTCGACCGTACCCTCGTCCTCGCTGTCGATCCATTCGCGGGCGGTAGGAACAGTCAGACCGCCGGGGCCGCTGCTACCGGTGCCGCTCAAACCGTGCGTCACCACACTCGCGCCACTGACGGTCGACGCACTCGAGGGCAGGACGCCACCCGGCGAGTGCGTTGGGTTTACACCACTGACGGCTCCTGCTGGACCAGCCGAGGAGCCTGCAGTCGTGGCACCGCCGCCGACCGCCTCCAGCGAGGTCGATCGGCTGTCCAGTGCCAATGGAAGACTAGATGTGGAACTGCTGGAATAGTTGTTGTTGGCCAACGAGGACGCCTCATTTTGTTCATCACTGCGTTTGAGGAGAGGTAAGAAGAATCAAGAGAAACAATTACATATAGAGTTTTTTTGTGTGAACTATCAGTACAGGAAAAAACGACCCAGTGTGTTTTGAACAAATCCATGATGTGGACACCCACTTGGAAAACAGTTGAAGTCGATGTGACGCTACTCATCAGAGTAAAATAATAATTTGACGATCCGAGGGATCCGAGAGCTGGGTAAAGCAAGACGGAGAGCAGCAACAGAGCGCGCGCGCGCCCGTCTGCACAATTATATATGCAGATTCCATTAGATGCTCTCCTAGCCTTGAATTTTGCATCGATCGAAACGATGCGCGATGTGGATGGCAATGCCGTGTGACCCCTATAATTGTGATAGCCTTAAATAGAGTGGATTGGATGCGCAAACGTTCAAAAGATGGGGTTTTAGCGTGGAAATAGGTCACAGAGTCTGACAGACATATTCGAATAGCATGGCATCACTACTACACTAACGTTGTTGTCACAACCTGAATTTTCAAACTCGTAGAACCGTTTCTACTTCTTGTTACAGTAAGAGCCAGCCTTTAAAAAGCCTTTTTGACATTCTACAACAATGGCCGATACAGTCGAGATTTGAACCTCCGACGTGCGATTAGTTAAACCGTGCCCTTACATACGGATCTATTGAATCACTCCCATTGCGCCCGTCTCTATTTGCCAATATAAAGAACCAGTTTGACTCTGTCTCGGGATTGTGGTAACATTTGAAATTCGAGAAATTTTGCATTCATTTGTATCTTTAGCACGAAATTGGCACGGTTCCACTTTATCAAGCATCATTTCCAAATGAGAAGAATGTAATTGATATTTCATCACTTTTACCTTCATACAGTCATCAATAATTAGTGTTATGTCGTTGTATAAGTGTGCACGGATAGACATACCCGCAGCATGTGCAACTTCCATGGGAATCTTCACACATAAACGTGTAGAGAAAATAACCAACTAGCTATAAGCGCGCGAACACACATACTCACACGGAAGCAATGGAGGTGCATGGTATTCGATGACAGCAAGCCGTACAACTGGCCCTCTGCCGATTGTACTCGGCCTCTCTATTTGTTCTTATAAATATTCAACTTCTTTAAGGTGTTTTCTCCTGCTTGCAATGTGTTTTTTGTTCATTTGGTTTCCATTGCCATTCGTGATAATCGTTTCACCCACACGTTCTCTTGTTTCAGGTGCAGGAGCGCCGCATACACGCTCCATCGTATCTGCGGTTTGCAGTCTAATCCCATGTTCTCATACTAATCAGCACAGCTCAGTCAATTAGAGGCACAACGAGTCAACGCCGCGGACTCGACGTAGGGAAAGGAAAACCTTCCTTCTAAGACCGACTTCCTTTCTTTCCGCTCAGAGTACATCTTCCGCGAATAGAACCGACGCGTGTGTAGCTGCATACCCGTATACACACAAACTGCACCGTTCCTGTCATGTGAACGTGGACGGAGCTGCATTCGCAGTACAAGGCAAAGTTTGTCACCGAACGACATAAACGCTCCACCTCCACCACGGTTTGCTGACGGAATTGCCGGCAAAAAAGAGGTAACGTATTCGTTTAGAACAACTGCAATAAGGCACTGCATTTCCTCCGCTATCAAAACTGCTTCTCGGTTCAGCAGAGGTGGAGATGAGGTGATCAGCATATGGTGGGCAATATTTCCTTCCCTGAACGTACACACACAGACACACGAACGTTGCGAGATTTGTGGTCATTTCATATTTGTTTGTGGGAGATTTTGTTTCACCTTTACTCACCGCTAAAAATGTACTATTTATGGAATTGAAAAATCGCACACAAGCACTGACCGCCAGCCCCACACACACCCCCATCGAAGGTGGTGGGGACGGACGGACAAAAACGACAGTCATACGACCGGCAAAATTCGTTTTTCGAACCAACTAACAGCCATACCCATATGCAAGGCACTGTGGGGGATATGAGCGAAACGGGGGCTGGTGTGGGTTTTGAATCGCACTGTATCTACCTACCGCCACGAGTTCGAACTATATCCCTGGCTGGGCAAACAACGTGGACATCATCATCGCCAGCGTTGGAGGAACCTGCTGTGTGTGTGTGTGCTTGTTAAAGTTGCTCTCCATGAGCAACGAACAAAAAATAATCAATGATCCACACCTATTCTTTTTCCATTTCGTACAGTGCCGGATCGAAAAACAGCACGGATGGGAAAGACAAGTTTTATACTATTTTACTACTAAATCTTGTGGTATAACATGAGACAAACGATTAGAAAAATGTGTTTTTTCTGTAAGAAGTTTTTTTACTTTTAAACCTCATTTTACCTCCCCGTAAAGGAGGTTAACAATAGAAAAAAAAAACATGTTTCACAAAAACCATCATAGCAAACTATTGGGCAACACATTGCTGCAGCCTGAGCGTATGGCGCCATCTGTTGACGGGTAGTGTAAACAAAAATACAATTTTGTTTTCCACGACTATCGCAGCTTTCTAGTGCACTGGTTAATAATATCAAAGTTTCAATCATTTATATACGAGAAAAGTAAGTTACGGAAAACCAGAAATGATGATTGTTGTACCAGAGGAAGGATAATTCCTACTAAAATTTCATTCCAAATATAACAATCTGTACTGCTGCCAGCTTGTTGTACAAAAACTAGGCTATTCCAGAGTAACCGCAAAACCTGAACGGCACTGTATATCGCCGCCTCGCGCAAAAGGGGAACAATAAAATCCATTTCCTACGAAAGGATGGTGGCAATAAAGCGTTGTTGATAGTGGAGGAAGGAAACTTCATTAAAACCGGCGTTTTACGTACACCTTTCTCCCACGCCACCAGACCACCACCACCGCCAGGAGCTTTGCGGTTCTGATCCGGATCTTGCGAAAGGACGATCACCACCACCCAACACCCGAGCCAGTCCTTACGGCTCTCGGCCGCTCCTTCTGCCCTGTTCTTCGGACTCCCGTTCCCGTGCACGGCAAACTTTGTTGACATTTGTGTAGCCGTGTAGTCGTGGGCTGTGTGGTGGTATAATCCAGGCACTACACGCCTCTTACTTCCACCAACCATAGTCCGCCGTCCGTTCGCTGGAACTATTTGGGACGCCTCATTTATCATCGAGTCGAGTTTCCGTAAGGACGCTCCGGGACCGGGGTTTTTTTATTAAAATAAAAAGCGGTCAAACAGACGAGGGAACGAGAGAGCGAACCGTAGGAACATCGCTGACAGCTCGCAGGAAATGGAACGCGCTTGATAATTGGTTTCCTTAAGGATCATACACAAACACACACACACATACAAAAGGGCAAAGGAATCGGTTTCGGTTCTTCTGCCACCGCTGCGATAAAGACATTAAAAAATGATAACCACCACCGTGTACGCAGCATTTCGAGCGAAAACCACCCTGCTCCCCACCATGTGGAGGTTGTTTTCCGCGGTCGTAAACATTCCTGGGTGCACACATACACACGCGGGCCACCATTCGTTTGGTTGAGCGTGACAGGCGGGAGCAAGGCGAAACAGGTATTTGGATTTTGTTTTGGGGTGGTGTAGTTACAAAACGCACTCTCTTCGACCGCTGTTTACATTACACACAGCGGCTAAGTCCGATGGAAATCCAATTGGAAAAATCGCACTAGTGTGTTTCTTCTTCTTCTTCTGGCTACTGCCCACTGGTTGGCTTCTGCGAGTTTTCTTACGCCGGACGAGTTGTGGCGAACGGGAGTGTGGATGGTGAGGTAGGTTCTATTTTTTGTACAATAATTTGAATGAAAAAAACATCCCACTGCTCACGCACTGGAGGCCATAAGTTACTTGCTGGCGTCGTTACACGTCGACGTAGCACGGGCTGGGTATACAGTTTCCCAAGGTTATGTACTGTACACTCGTCAGCATTAGATCGCTTTCGTTCTGGTCACTTTCTGATCTCACTCAAAAGTATCCTGTACACATTTCTCCACGAAAGGGGAGGTTTACGAACAAATAAATACACTCAAAACGGGTTCACAGAACACATTTTCATCGATGATCCTTTGCTTGAGGGTAGATTTAAACCATTTTTACCCTCCCAATACAATGCTTCGAGTGCCAGTGCGGTGTGAAAGAAGAGTAATGATTATTATTGAAATCAAACACCCATACACACATCCACCAGGTTTCGTTTCGTCCCGAGAGTCGACTGGATCAACTTTAAGAGACTATTTGGCCACACAGCACAGGTGGTAAACACTCACAGGCACGGTGAACTTGGTCCGCCGGTGGAGAAGGAAGCAGATTTGACCCGCGCCAAGCGGACGGACCGTCGACGCATTCCTGGCACGCGCGCTCGCACACCGGACGGGTACTAGCGAGCAATTAGCTGAGCAGCACCACCAGCAGCAGCAGCAGCTGCAGAGGAGCACAAAGAGTGTAACCACTGCCCGGACACCGGATACCGCGCACGTGAACCGGGGGAACGGGCAGGAAAAAAGGTAATCAAACTGGACACCACACCTCGCGCGCACACAACAATATCCAGCCGCTGCTACGGCCAGAGCTGGCTCCGTAACTGTCTGCTGCGCTACCACCACTAACCAGGCGTACTATCGGCCAGTGGTGCTACTGGCGTACTACTATACCCAGCGCGCTAGTTCCGCTCTCGGGTCCGGGAGCCGCGCCGCGAGCAGAGCAGTGTCAGTGGTTGGCTGCTTGGATATCCATCTGGAGAAGAGCGCATGTAAAAACCAGAAGAAAAAAAAGCAGACAAAAAAAAACACGAACGAAAGACGCGAGCAAGTGTGAAGTCATGGAGGGGGCGGCCGTGTGGGTGCGGGCGTCGACGGTGGAGCGGGGAGAAAGCCGTATTTTCTTGCCCTCATCGGTGCGCCGATATTGCCAATCTACTACCCCGACCGGCGGCACCGGGACCGGGAGGAGTGGCAGGCATACGGCACACAACGGATCGTGCGCACACACAGCCAGGTTCCGCGACCGACCGACTGACCGACCCCCACCGCACAAACGGGCGGTCTGTCATGCGCTGGAAACGATAACCGTAACGCAACTGTCATTTGTGTCCGACCGGGTCGCGGGAGCGATTGGGGAAACGCATCACATTCAACTGCTCGCCTGGGTGGGTGGTGCTTGAGAGAGTTACAGGTGAGCGGAGATGGATGTATATGGGCTAATTCACCTCTGCAGGGAAAATTCCACGCCATGGAAAACATGCGGAAGTGTGCAGAGCGTTTCTGCTACGCGAGAAGAGTGGGCAGATCTAGATCCCTGTGTTCGATTAAACGAAGGTCCTGCCGTCGTTGTAATGTTGTTAGCCGAATGTGCATTTAATCGCTCTCGAGTAACTCGCGCTTGCATTTACCAGAAGTAGGTCAATTATCTTAAAGAATAATTATACCCCTTCAGAATGCTCGTTCTACTCGTGTCCTAGTGCTGTTGGTCTTTGACAGCTAGTTATAAGATGCTACACACTATTGGATGTTCTCCATTTCGTAAAGTTCTTTACTATATTAAAGCAGTAGCAGATGCTTCCAAAGATCTTGCCAATGTTTGACAAACAAATTAACCTTCAAGCAATCGCTAGCGTACTAACAAACACACTCGTTCAAGATTTTTGTGTACAGTATTTAGGCACCGCAATGAATCATTGATATTCACGAAAGCTTGTCTCAAAGACTAAACACTGTTCAGTACTCATATTCATGTGATTTAATCGCTGCTTTCTTCTTTAAGATTCATTAATTGATGTTTGTAAATAGCAAAACTGCGGTATGTGACAGGCAATAGTAATAAAACCAACCCAGATTTTGTAAAGACACGGGATTTGAGAACAGTGATTAGTTAATTCTAATCGGAGGCTCTTTACCCACAACAGGTATTTAGAAAAGGATGTTGTAATCGAAGTACAGTATGTTAGACGTTCCCAAGGCATCACTAAAACTTCATGGCCTTCAGCTATGTGATAAGTGAAAACAACAACAATCTTTCACTAATATGCATACAAAAACGAAGGGATTTGTAGGAAAAACAAACAGTGGATTACAAAATAGTGTTTAAAAATTCAAACTAAATTAGAAGTGTTCTAGTGCAATCTAGTGTAAGACAAAAAGTAGAACTATTTGCACATATAAGACTACCAACAATGTGGTATCTCTTTCTGTTTGTTCAAAATTTAGGTCAAACTTTACCTCGGAGATTACCATAAACATCTTCAAATGGATTTATAAGCTGAATTGAAAATGGCAAAAAATAATAATCACTTTTCATGTCTAGTAATCGTTCATGTTTTGCATTCATAAGAGATTATCAAGCAAACGCCAACCTAATCCACTTCCTAGAACAGCTTTGGCTAACCTTGCCAAAATGCAAAACGATGAATCATCTCGTCTGTAATTGGATATGGGTGCAGTACGTCACAAATGCGAAACCCTCGACGAGCACCACGCTAATATCTCATCTTTTCAAAGTACTCTCGCTCTCTCTCCAAAGCCGCCACTTGGATGTACTCTGACGACGGGAAGCGGCACAGCCAGAAGCTGATAAATGCTTCCACTGTCCATCGTCTTCGATTACCTTGCGAAGCGCGGCGGAAAACCGTCGCACGTCTTGCACCATTATGACAGTAACGGGCAAACTTTTAGCACCACACCAGCACCGCCCGCACCGTTGGTGTGTGTGCGCGCGTGCAGAAGGAAAAACAAACCACATTCTCTTCTCCACCTCCCAGAGCACGCCGTTACTACCACCGAAAAAATAGCGACCATTTTGCCGCCGGTGATGATGTTTACGTAGTGGATGCTCTCCCGGCGAAATGAAGGAGAAAACATGCTAGCGAACATTTGCTAGAAGCGGGTCAACGGCAAACAGACCATAGCATCACCATCATCATCATCATCATGATCATCGTTGTCGTCGCCGTGGTCGCCGTCGTCACCACCGTCAGCAACATCCAACGGCGGTAGAACCGTTCTATTTTCAACTTACGTCAGCTATTTATCTTTGCCGATTGGTTTACGATTCTGGGTCCTACTCGTTCTCCCACTGTTCGACATTCCGAGCGAACGCTGCACAGGGACAGGATCGGGCCAGGTGGTGCGGTTCATTAATCGATCGTAGTCAATCATAGGACGAACTTTCGTTCCTTCCGCACTGTGACTAGGTGGTAGGCACGCAGTGACGTCGTCCTTATAAACAGTGTTTTATGTTGCAGTTTCAACCGAAGAATCCACACGTAACTAAACACCTGCAAAGGAGCGACCGATGCCTTGGAGATAGGATGATATTCTCCTACTCCGTCCGCGAATTCTTCGCCGCACCACGCGTTCGTCGGTGCTTTATGCGACGCACGCGTCAAAACATGTCCCCGGACGAGACCTTTTCTCGGTGCACAGCACGAAGCTTCCTTTTTTTTGTTGCTACCTAGAGCCGTACCAAGGAAAATATTTTCCATCCATAACTTAACTAACATCCGACACACCAGGCGGAACGCGTCATCGCAGTCCAACAAGCCCAGCAACTTGGCGCGGTAGTTTAAAAATAAATGCTAAACACACATTTTCCAACAGCTGGAACGAGCAGCTGGAATCCGAACGAAAAAAAAAAGACGCCTTCGAAAGGAGTCGTTCAATTAGAGAAAGTAAAACTTCATGACGGTGGTTCACACACACACGGATCTGTTCACCAGTTGAAAAAAAAAACTGAAGAGCTACTTACGCCGTTTTCGTCAGACTCGGATCGGACGTTTTCCGTCGCGTGGTGCGGGTTTTCTTCTGCGATCGCTCCTTGTACGATTCGGATCGGTTCACCGATACGGGGGCAGATTTGGATTTGACACTGTACGGACAATGATGAAACACGGTGGTTGTTAGTACCGAGCAATCCCTGTGTTAGGAGGTTTGAAGACAGGAACTACTTACTTTTCACGGAACTGATCGTCATCCACCGTTTGCTTGTAGCCGTAGGCATCGGACGTGGAGCTGTTGAGATGGTCGGATGTGCCGCTAGTGTTAGCTTGGTGTCCACTCATATCCTGACGCCGATCCGATGGCTGCCGAGCTAGAGATATGTGGCCTCCTCGCTCTGAAAGGTTCATCGAACATGTACTCGGTTAGCGAATCGTTCCAGTATAGGCAATGCAAAATAGTGATGTGTAATCTATATCAGAATTTGTCTTGCTGTACATATTTATGTAATTATTAATTGTATTTTACATTTACTGAATGTTCAAACTACGTTCCTGAAATGTGAATATTTGCTCGTACCCTACTTGAAAAAGCTTTCGAAACTCATTGACAAGGATGACGAAATCAACGGTTTTGGGCAACGAGTTTCACGTTCCACACGGATGATGTCATGCGGCATTTTTCCCTTGCTTGAAAAACAAGCCACCTTCCCTTAAGACGACCGCCAGTTGTTGATCTTAGACGTGACATTGGCTATGCAAATTGAAGGCTCTTCAACCGGTTATGGTCCGCCAGCTTGACAGCTCCATTATGTCTGCCAGACAACGTTTACCGAAAATTGATCTCTTCCCGGTGTAATATTAGACACTCCACCGCCTCGAGGTCAGTTTTCGATTGATCTCTGGTCGTTCGCGGTTCACGTGCATATTTGCATTGATAATTTATGTTGGGAGACGGTGCAAAGAAGAGCAACGCTCGAATATGAAGATAAATGCAATACGATGTCGTGGGTTCAGTGTTCAATCGCGTAATGTGTTATCAAGCCAAAGCAAACGTCGGTATAGACGACGCTAGTGATGTCACACAAAACTCAAACATGACGACACACAAACTGTCAGACACTCCCTTTCCCCCACCATTCTCGATGGGGGTTTACTTTTAAAGCTTATCGTACCTTCCATAAATCGTACAAACCCGGGGTTTTTAGCACCAACAATCACTCCCCTCATCGCACACACACACACACCGGCGTGCGCTCTATATTTACCATTTCCGGTTGTGTCACCCGAATGGTCCACTTCTTTCCCGACCACTGCGCCGACTTCCCCGGGTTTCTCTCCAGCAGCATAACCTCCTTCTGCTTCCCCACAGTTCTCCACGGAGCTAGTAGGCTCCTCCGTAGTTCGCGTGAAGCTTTCCGTGGTGGCAGACGTCGAAGGAATCGAGGAACGCTTCTGCTGTTGCTGCTGCTGTACGTTCTTGCGCGATTTCGACTTCTGCAACTTGTACTTCTTGTGGTGGCCAGGCGCTAGATTGCTGCTGCTGAGATGCAACAGATGGGAACGGGAGCTGCTTATCTGCGGTCCGAACGCGGTGTGTTGTTGTTTGTTTACAGTCGTGTGCGTTCAAGTGTGTGGGACGTTTGGAGCGCGCGATGCCGTGCACGAGAATTCCGAATTAGAACCAGATGTTGTCACCATGATGGGTTTTGCAATTGTTGTTACAAGATCGGTCCGGTCCGTCGAGTAGCGCAGAGTGGGTAAAGGGAAATCGGAAAATGGACGAAAATAAGGCAATTTAAACATCTGGTTTGCATGCGAATGATGCGACCGCGTGGTTCAGCAGTTGGTGGGCGATTACTGAAGTGGAGCAAAACTTCCTGTTGTATTGCAAACCTTAAGACATTGGTGAAGATATTCGTGTTTTTAAGAGCGTAACCTTAGATTTGGATACACAGATATAGATATGTTGCATTGCATATTTATACATTTTTTAACAAGAATCTTCACGTACTAATACCTGAATCAATTGAACCAGTTATTTCAAAAGATTCACTGATATTTAATTATGTTTTTAATTATGATCCAACGTTACCATTGTTGTTCATATGCCATAATAGATAAGAATCATCTTGAAGTATGCTTGCAAAGTTTGCTCTTGTGATAAAACGGGGGATTAAATAATCAAAAGCAAGCCTATTTTTAAAACGTTATACGACATCATCCGAAAAGAATAAGATACTTTACAGTAGGAGCACATACAACAAAATCGACATACAACAATATCGAATATCGACATACAACAAAATGAAAACATAAAAAAATGTTTAAAAATGAAATGTAATACTTGAGATAATACTTAAAATCATTGTTGAGATCAGATGTTCTTCATAACAATTTGTCAAAATAAGATTAAATCAGTTGGACAAACTTATAGACACAATTCCAATGTACCAAAAATGACACTAACTCAAATGTTACAAATAAAATAACAAAACTTTGACAAAAACTTCCATTTTTGACTCCAATGTGCTCTTCCTCACCAACAGCAGCGCACCGTATAGTAAACCTCTCTCTCTTTATCTTTCACTCACTCTCCCAAATAACATCTCGAATGCTTACGGATTTACTAGGTGTCAGTGGGTATGGTCCTCCGGCAGGAGTTTTCGGACCATCGGCACTGTCATGATGGTCGACCAGTTTCGCCAGAAACTTCGCCGGCGAGTGCTTGTTGTGGTTCAGTTTGTTCTTGATCAGCGTGTTGATGTTAAGGTTCGTGTTCGACTTGGAGCTCTTGATCGTGGCTGAGCCGGTTGTCGTGCGCGTGTCCGTGATGGGCATCGTGATCGCCTTCTTCGCACCATCGAGCCGCGACTTGGACGAACTTTTCTTGTACGCGCGGGGCGGTGGCCGAATCACCATCAGCCCGACCGTGACCGGACCCGTCGTCGACGAGCTCGACGGTGAACCGGCCCGGTCGGTCGAACCTTTCCGATCTTTGCTCTTCTCCCGCCTTCCGCCGCCGCCACCATCGGTCGGCGAGGTCATCGTAGTAGTGCTACTGCCAGTGGCCGGCACTCCCTCATCGGTTGCTGCATGCTGCTTCTGACCGCTGTCGTCGCTGCTCTTGATCTTGCGCCGCATGCGCTTCTTCAGCGTCGACACACTGAACCGATCATCTGGAAAGCTTCCCGTGCGGAACCACATCATGACGGTGCTGCTGCTGCTGACTTGTTGCTTGACGTCCTTTTACTGGCATGCATTCGAGAGGATGAAAGCACCGAACACAACAGCACCCATTCGCACACGCTCACTCCTCACAAGGCTCCTGGGCGTTGCTTGTCCTGCGCTCCGCTTAAATAGCCACAAATGCCCAGAAGGTCCCGACACTGGACCAAGCACACTTCACTATCACAGTTCACGGTAATAAACACTACAGCAAGACGAACATTGTGTTGTTAAAACGGCACGCTAGAAAGGAAACCTTTTTCCCACTAAGCGCAAGATTGATTTTCCACGCGTAAACAGTTCACCGCGAAAAGTTAAAACGGAACAACATAAAAAGCGCCCACATCAACTTGACTGACGGGAGGCCCGTAGGTGCTTGCGCTTTGAATTTGTCGGCCGTTTTGAGCGTGTGTTTATCTTGGCATGATCGAGGGAGTAGACTCGCCTTTTTTTGCCCGCGGCTGCCGCTGCTACTTTTCTACACAAAATCCAAACATGTGTTGGAGCGCGCGCGCGCCCGCTCGCAGGTTTGTGTTTGTGTGCGCGATCGTCAAACGTGTGTTTCCACACAGTGTGTGCGGCCATACATGAGGATCGTTTTTTCCTCCTCCCCATTAATACTTCCCATTTTGCTGGTTCCCAGTTGATGGAGGAACGGAAATTTTAAAAATAAACCGTCAAACCGTCTCAGGGTGAGAGAGCGGGTGGCGTTAGGTTCGGAACGGAACAAGGAAAAAAAGCACTAAAACCGTGAAGAAAATCATTCTTCGTTATATGGGGCAGTACGTGTAGCGTGATCGAATCGGGCTGGTGGTCAGAGTGTGAACAGACGTGAGGACGAGGAGCACCGACCGCAAGAGGCAAAGGAATGCGCACGGCAGGGCCAAATATCGACTAAAAAACGCGAGGATAAGCCGAAGAACGCAAACAGAAAACGAAACAAAACTACTAAAATTCGACGACAGCCGCGAGCATCGTCGGTTCGTGTTTGCATATTCTTTGAATGAATTATTCATGCATGCACAACACGACGGTTTTTTGGGGAGTGACGATGTTTTGAGTTTGAATGTAACGAATGTTTTCTGTCGTTCTGTGCACAAGCATATAGGATTAAGTTATCATTCTTTAAGGATCCTAAGAGATTTTCTTTAATTAAATTATTGGAAAAAGATCTACCATGAAAGCTGGATACATCTCCTTTCAATATGTTAAAATTATTAGATATCAGAAAACGGTTCTATCCGATCTAAACGCGAACAAGCAATTCGCGTGAACTGCAAACCTCTCCCTGAGATGTTTTGCGAAGGTCCCCGCCTAGTTGAAACCAACTTCACCGCAATTAATCATTAGCGCAAAGAGACGCCAACCCGCAGCAGTAGCAGCGGATGGCGGTTTTAAATAAAGCTACGTTTTTTCCTTGTGACGCTGCCAAAACAACCACACACACACAAACACATCCGTTGGCCCACACATTGTTGGCAAATTGTTGCATTGACTGCCTGAGTGGCAAAGGGTTTCTCTCTCGCTAAACCAGCTCAGCAGTAGCGCCAGCCGGAGGTCGTATCTCTCGATCAGCTGTGGTGTGCCCTCGACGCCTCCTCCACACATCAAGCACACCGCGATCCCTTGCTGCTGGCGGGGAATAGTTAGCCTGCTCCCACGATGCACCAAATATACCCAGTTAATATCAATCAAGCCGCAGGAATGGCCATCACAAGCGCAGGCACTAGTCACAGTCCACTGTATGTGACTTGCACAGATTAATCAAGTACGTGTCATGCGATAGAGATACGCATTTCAAACCACTCTTTCTTCAGATTATCTTGGAGATAACACTAGGGGCACCACATACGCAGATATTCTTAAGATCACTATATTTAAATCCTTCGGACCAAACTGTAATGTCCGGTAGAAAACAAAGCATGGGTAATGATAGTTTTTGAGCGTCACTTATTCACCACCACCAACTGGGTATTCAATAATCACGCAAACCCTCTGATGAAAACGAAGCACTTGCGCGCTCGCACCTACGCAAAACGTTGTGAAAATTTAACCCACCGATGGGAGGTCGGGAAGGTCAACATATTGTTTGATCAATGGGCGACGACCTTCAGGTTATAGGTATTTTGCTCGTGTTTAATCGTATAACCACACCAAGATCTCGCTCACAAACACTAACGACATGCACGTTACCACCGCCGCACGTGGAAAAGGGACAACGCGCAGATATGAGCTGAGCAAATTGTTGGATGTACTCCCATTAACGATCACATAAACGAGGCGGCGCCGTCGCTTACACTAATTTGAAATTAGTAATCACCGCAACCTTGGTGAGCGATATTTTCGTTCAGGTAGTTGTAGTCACCACCATTGGCTGTGCTCAGCACAACGGGAACACGCAACCATCAATTTGACCACCCCGGGGACGGTCGAAAACTAGTAGCACTCAAATCGAACGATCTTGCGAGCAAATCCGTGCGCGACGACAAAGTAACGACGACGTAGCGCGAAGATGTCCGTTCATCATCCGCGTTAACGCTTAACTGATGAGAATGGGCGCCGCCGCGCGCGCGGTATCTCACAGTCGCGTTGTCGCGCGCGCACAGTTTGCAGCGAAGTGCGCACATTTTCTACAATGGAGACGCCCGCGCGCGTTTTGCCGCGACGGGATTGAGGCAGTAGTGGTGGTACGTTTTTTTTGCAGCCTATCAACACACGATGATTTCTTGACTTGGAGAGGCACAAATTCGTCAGCGTCTAAACGCCGCGTTTCGTGAGAGCTATGAAATCGGGGTCTGAGTCAAAGCGTACTACACCACTTCGAGTGATGACGGTGACAACAGTGAGCCAGTGAGCAGTGAGCCGATCGGTGCGTGAGAGCGAGCGTGAATGTTTGCTCTTCGTCAGCGTGCACCGTGATCGCGAGTCATCGAGACTGAAAGAGATTGCGTGAAGAACCTTTTTCTGAGCATTGTTATGGTTGAGCGGCACGAAGAGAAGAATAAGATGATGGATTGCATCGCGCGGATAGCGTAATCAATGCATTCCAAGGGCTTCCTGATAGTAGATCGTTGCATTGGGTTGCCATTTGTGAGTTGGTGAACATTAGTGTTCCAATATTAAGTGTTGTTTCTTATGACTATCGTTGGAAGAACAATATGTACCATAACAAATGTTTTTGACAAATATTCGTGACTACTTGGTTGACACAATGTTGGACTAGTTCTAACATTTCTAGCATTCCTGGACATAGTTATACTCAGATAACGATAATCAGTCTAGCCTACTGATGGACGAAACTCTTAGCATCAATGTTGCAGTCCCTATTTCGAGCTACTACTACTTTCTTCTACTACAACTACTTTTGTGCTAAGCAAACAGTCTCCTGACATAAAGTTGCCTTTAAAACTGCAAACTAACTAAACTAGACAATATTGCGTTGCTGGGTTAAGTATGCATCCCGGGCAAAGTAATTACCAACGGCGTTCAAACAACGGAAAACAAAACAAGAAACAATTATTGAACCCACACGAAACAAATGTGTGGCGCTTTGTAAACATCATCGAAGCCATTGCGCGATTAGCCACAGTGCGCTTCGCCGTGTGGTGTACATATGGCTCGCGATCGCGGAGAGAAGGAATGTCTCGCGGGTTTCTACGTACAGTGCAACAACAACGACACATCATACCGAGCGACCGTGTGTGCGGGCCGAGACTTGCAAGCACTTGTGGGCAAGAATGTGGGCTTCGTTGTACGCACGTGCTTAAAACTTCTACCGATTAGTCATAGGAAGCGTTTCTCTAGCTGTGTAAGCCCCCAGCCCATGTACTGGGCACTACTGAGATAGTGGATAGATGATGCTCACTTGCAAACCTCACTGCGCGATGACACGAGTTGTACTTCTTGGGGCAGCAATAAGCAGCACTTCCAACTCTTGTATGAAACTTTTGAAGCCCGATCGTGCCTTCTTCGGAAACAGGAAAATGACGTAAACCCTTCTTTGCTAACCACGGGGGGATTGGATTATTGCCGTGGGTAATTAAAATGGTGGGAGCCCGTTTTTTCCATTTCTCAACGGAAACACATCACACCACACAGCCACCGCGCGATCGGGACATGACCGGTTTGGGGCGCGAGCGAGCGAGCGCGCGCGTTAACGTGGCGGAGAAAATCTATTCCGTTTTGGTGGCGCGCGCGTCAATCACAGCGTGGGGAGAAAAAAAAACAAGGGAAATGGAAGTCGTTTTCCCATAAATACACGCTCATACACACGGAGGGAGGGAGGAAGAGAGAGGCTTGCAATGAGGCGATGCCAAAAATGGTCACCAGTCTAACAGAGCGTTCCACGGCGTACTCCGCGACAAATCGATAGGCGATTGCTATTATGCCTTGCGTTACATAGCGCAGCGTACGTTTATCAATATTCAATCGGCGGTAGCAAATTGCACGGAAAACAGGTTCTGCATGTTTAGCTAACTTTATCAATGCTTTCTTAAGGTTGTTCCTGCATAACGCAGTACACCACGCGTCAGTAAACTTATGATACAGTTTAAGGAGCGCTTTCTCTTTGGAGATTACATCTTCCGACTGTTAAAAAATGTCGCAAGTGAGCAACTAATTGGTCTAACTTGTTTTCAGATATTGTTTGTTTTAGATTCGGTAATTGAAGTCGCACCTTTGGCGACCTATTGTATAGTTTCTGAAGATTATGAGATAATACGCATTTTAAAATCAAATTTAATACTATGTTTAGTTTCTGGTAGCATTTGCAGTTAATTTACTTGTTTTAGTTTAGTTTTGTTGAATTGTTCTTCTCAAATGCGACTCTATGCCGTTAAAGGAGGGAATTGATCCCTAACATCTTCAGTCTGCATTTGCTATTGGTATAGTACTTTTTTACAATGGAATAAGGAATAAGGAATCTCCAACTCCAATCAAGCTCAATCTGTATTAATGACATTATAACATTCAATATTACAATTGCAACATTCTTACAATGAAATGCTGTCCTGTAAGAGAATAGGGTTCCAACTACATTTTTACAGAAAATTATGCTAGATTTGTATCTACAGTAAAAGAAAAATCTGACAACCAATTTACATTATGTCATGAGTTGTCCTCAATCGAGATGAGTTTGCAATTAATTGCATTGGTGTATCAAATTATGTTGATGCATGGAAAACATCGGCTTGGACAAAAGTACATCTTATAGTTGAAATTCTTTGAAACGTATAGTTTTTTAAGTTATTTCGAACAAACAAAAACATCCGTTTGGCATAAAAATGAAATCGAAAGATCAGACCAGGGAAATCAAAAGTAAATGAAACAGCAGCCTTCAACATGTGGTGCCATCCGTTTGCAATTATGTATCTTCTGAAGTTTTCTGCGTTTTAGTTGCGTAAATATAAGTAAACAAATTACGTACAATTCATGATAAACAATATAGATAAATACGAAAACAAAAAATATATATTTTGTGCATAACACGTTACATATATCCTGCCCACACGTAAAGATAGAATGGCATATTTTTGATTTGGTAATTTAAATTGTTCATCGTTGGTTGTATAATGTAATTTATGAATTGTAATGAAATCTTTATTTTGCTTGGGTATTTTTCTTTCACTTATGTATATTTAACAAAAACTAGAGTAACTGTAGACAAAGTTTAACGATAAGGTAAGAAAATACGAATACACGGCTTTATATATTTTTTACTTTTTTCCAACTATTTATCGTAAACTTTCATTAACTTTAAGATATTTTAAAATTGCTGGGACTAATAATACCAAAACCAAAAGGAATATGTTCAATTTAGTTGAACATTCAATTAGACAAATGAAACGAATTTGAATTTACATAAATAAATAGATTTTAGAAACAATTTACAGCTTGACAAATTCTGATATAAATGACAATAATTCAGCAATACGATAAACAAGATTTCATACTTACCACTAATAGTTGTGTCATCCGTAGTCGCATCATCATCGTGTCGACGAGATTTATCTACAACAAGATA
The DNA here is from genome assembly GCA_000349145.1 of Anopheles dirus. Taxonomy (NCBI): domain Eukaryota; kingdom Metazoa; phylum Arthropoda; class Insecta; order Diptera; family Culicidae; genus Anopheles; species Anopheles dirus. The sequence continues at coordinate 166,934 of KB672991.1, forward strand.
CAGAACGACAAAAAGCAGAGTTAATTTAACTAATTTCCACGGGGTATACTGTTGCGTCTTATGCCATCGCTAGTACCTTGATGATGATTACGACTTGAGATTTTCTCCATCAGTTTGGTGATTTTGCTGTCATTCTTCTGCGTCGCTGGCCCAGGACAGCACTCGGTCAGATCTTTCGCACACGCTCGGTGGATGTTGAGCTCACAATCTAAAATGATAGTAACAACACATCAATTGTACATTTTGCTCTTTGGTAACACTTTGTCGACGCGAACTACGTACTGGTGCAATGGTAGCCCTGGGGACTGACGCCCCACAGAATGTTCTGACAGTGGTTGCAGCGCGTCACCTCGTAGTACGGCTGTAGGTGCAGGTTGTGGCCGAGGATCGTCTGCTTCCGGTTCTTGGTCATCAGTCGACTCTTGAAACTCTTCTCCCGGCTGACGAAGTGGTGCACCTTATCGATCGGCCCGCCGGGATTGTAGCGGGTCACGAAGAACCGCATCAGTACGGTCGACAGGGCCGAACATAGGGCCGACTTCTTTGGATCCTCCTTGGGCGATTCGCGCTCCAGCTCATCACTGCACGATCGAGAAGGTGAGAGTGACATATCCAATTAAATTTCTCATATATTACGTCAAGCCTACTAAACACTTACAGATATTGCTGCAGCTTCGGCAACAGCGTCTCGTCGATGATCCGCTGCTCCTTCACCTTGTCACCTCTCGCCAGCAGCAGCAGCTGATCGTTCGGTCCGTACATCGTGCCGAGGCCGGCAGTGCGCTTGGTCTGGAACTGCTGCAGCTGCTGGTTGATGGTTTCCTTCGCCTTCAGCCGACTGCGCCAGAACACCATGCGCAGTATCTCCGCCTTGTCGTTCTCCTTCTGCAGCACGTCGTCGATGTCGCGCGCGAGCGCTTCATCCACGTTGGCACACAGGAGTGGCGCTCCCGGCACGAGGAATGTCGAGTGAATTTCGTACGCCCACTTGCGCATATCCTTCACGCTGCCCTCTTTGTACAGCATCGTGATAAGATAGAACAGCAGCGCCGCCGGGTCCGAGTTGGTGAGCACGAAGTTCAGGAACACCGCTAGATAGACGGACTTTTCCGCCTCGAGCAGCTGCGCCAGCGACCGGAACGGGCTGTTCTCCTCGATGAAGCTCTCCTGGTCAGAGATGTCGTCGTCCTCCATCGAGATAATCGGCTTCTGTGCGACGTTACCCTGTGCCGCCACGATATTTCCCGACGTGGCAAATGTCGGACCACCGGCTCCGGCTGCATTCGCTCCACCGACCGGAGACTGGAACCACGGGCACGAGGAAGACATATGGTTGCCACTATTGTTGTTTATGCTATTGATGTTGTTGTTGCCACCAGCGTTCGTAGTACCGTTATTGGCACCGCCATGATGGTTATTGTTGTTGTTATTGATGCTACTCAGCGGACTCGCTATTGCTAGATCACCGGCAGTGGTGTGCTCATGGTGATGCGGATGACCACCATGGTGATGATGGGACGGCGGGGCGTGCTGATGGTGATGCCCTCCACCACCCGCCGGACTACCGCCACCACTGCCGGTCATTGAGGTGCTCAGGTACGGTGGTGGTGGCGTGCCCGGGGGCGTTATCTCCGACCGCTTCTCCCACGAGTCGGACGACGTCTTGTGGTGCCGATAGCCGTGGTGGTGATGATGATCGCCCATCATACCGAAGTCCTTCGATCCGATGTTCTCCGGAGAGGACACGATACGGCGGTGCTTCTTGTTGATGGACTGATTAATACCTGCCGCCGCCGATTGATTCATCGCCTGACAGAACAGGATGGAATTGCAATGCTTAGATTAGTACCGCTCCTGCTACTGTACGGTTTTAGGAAAAGAGGAAATAGAGATCCACATTTGGAGTTGAAGAGCTGTTGAAAAAAAACATCCTTTAACCATAGAGCCTAACTTGAAGCAGCATTGTTTTCGTACTCCAATCCTGGGACACCACCTCCACGACCCACCGGGACACAGCTTTATACAAGAAGCTCACAACTGGAGGGGTATCAAATCTTGATAAGCAAAATGCAGCGTCGTTACACATCGGAATAGGGAGAACACAAAGACAAAAATATCAAGCACAATCTACGCGTGACGGAACTTGCCGTAAGGAAGCAGCGAAGGATTTTTTCATTGTTGTTTAATAGCAAATTCTGCTACAAGCATGCCTATTTTGCAACCAAAACAATCTCCACACATGCAATACTGACTAAGCACTAAGGAACACTACAGCATGTACAAACTACGTATACATGCACCACTATTGTTAATAAATTTAGGCTAATAAACACAACTATGTTGCTATTTTCAAAGTTAGCTGTAAGTGAAATGAGCTCCATTTGTTTATAATAGTTACGCCTAAAACCCAAAGAATTCGATGATTTTTTTTTTGGTAAGTGAGCGATTTTCTTAGATTGGCTGAAAAAGAAAGCTAAATTCAGACGCACGTCACTCAAGTTTAGGCAAAGCGTGACAAAACAAGAGGAAGCCAAAACAAATCCCATTATGTACAGAGGAAAAGGTTCCTAAACGGAAAATAATCACTTACAAAAACAACCAAAAACGAAGCAGGAAACTATGTACAACAAGGAAGAGGGAGGAATTAAGAACCGACGGATCATTCGAACGTGAGATCGAACATACCGGCTCAAACTGTACAGTGTATGTAAGGGAGCAGCAGGTCTGGGATGGTTTGTGACACTTGTATAGGACAGTTTGGCAAAAAACGAACAACAAAAGAACTCGGAGAGGAAAAGGACATATAGACGAATAGACAGATAGACGAACAGACGGACAGACAGATAGTCAACACACTATTATTGTGGAACCGAAGACATGTGTACAAGCTGGTTCGAGAATGGAGCTTGTAAAGCAAGCACACACCGTAAGCCCTGTGAAAGGCGAAGTAGTTGCTAGATGGACGGGGCTTGCTGCTGGAGGAATGTATGGCATAGAAACTGAGTTCCGCGCAAGGACGACGATCTGTTCACGTGTAATGTGTCAGCTGTTCTTAGTTCTGGATTATTTGTAACTTCCACACCACTACTGCGGGGACAATGAGTGCGCTCTAAGTGTACTCGAGGTTGGGAAACGGCACAGGCAATTTCAAAGTTCAGTGGTGTAGTAGGCATGTGCGTAATAGTAGTACCAGCGTACGGACAGAGAGAGAGAGAGAGAGAGAGAAAGATAGATAGAGCGGTGAAGGGGTTGAGTTTAGTGTAGGAAGGTTGATGACTTTGTACATTAGGTGTTTTAGTATATTTAGAGCGGTCTTCCTTGCGCCATTTTGCCGCGGGGGCACACTCCAGCGGTAGTTCTTCGCGCCTCGCTGTGTGTCTACGCTATCAATTACATCTCTTTTGAGAGCGTCTTCGCTACGACTACTTACGGTGGTTTGCTGATGCTGCTGCATCTGGTTCACTATGTTCGGCCGGTAGGACAGTGGAAAGGCGGCGGCCATATTGTCGCGCACCGGGGTGCAGGTCGTTATGAGCGGATAGTTCATCAGCGTGTTGATGCTGTTCGGTGGCGGTCGCATCTCGAGCGGCCCTCGGCCGCTGTTGCCGTTCGGTGTACCGGCGGTGTTACTTCCCGCATTGTTGTCACTGTTCAGTATGAGATTCTGGTTCACCACCTCCAGCATGCCGGGCTGACGCGGTGGCAGAGGCGGTGGTTCCGCCTGCAGCTCCGTCGTACTTGTCGCCGTGGCCATCCCACCGCCCGCGGATATGTTCGCATCGACTATTTGCGAGTCGATTGTCAGATTGTTGGTCGTGGCGACGTTGTTGTTATTGAGGTTATTCCCTGTGCTACCGCTGTTACTGTTGATACTGTTGCTGTGCGTGCTGCTGCCACCACCACCGTTCTTCTTCTTGCCACGCGACGATTTGCCGCCCCCTCCACCGCTGCTCGCCTTGGAGCTGGCCGATCCAACCGATCCGGCCGAATGCAGACTGCCCGTGTCCTGGGCCGGTGGGGACAGCACAAGCTGATGGTCCAGGTCGGACACGAGAATGTTACGCCGGGAGCCAACCAACATCATGTCTACCGTGTCCTCGGGCTTTTTCGGAATGTTGTTGCGCTGGGGCAGCGGAGGTGGTATGTCAGCGCTTTGCTGCTGTTTGCCTCCACCGCCAGCTCCAAAGTGACCGCCGCCGCGGTTTATGTGATGAGGATGGTGATTCCCGTGCAGGTGATGATGGTGGTGATGATCGGCCGCACTGCTGGCACTGTGCTTCTTCGTCTTGGTGGGTGTCGAGCCGGTCGAACCCGCCCCCACTAGACCACCACCAAACGGCCCCTCCGTGGGGCTAAGGCACTCGGGCGAACCGAACAGCGTGGCCGCCGTCGGGGAACTAATCTCTTTGGAGTCAATCGACTTCTTCTTCGTGCCCAGGCTCAGCGAGGACAGTGAGCGCGGGAAGCGCGACAGGAAGGCGGGCGTGTTGGAGGAGGTGGTGGTGGTCCCACTGTTCGGTGGCTGCGGCTGCGGGAACAGTGGCGGCGAGCTGAGCGACGAGGGGCTGAACGCCGGATACGAGCCGGGCTGTGGTGAAGAGGAACGGGATTTCGTTGTAGCATGGCAGTAAGGCGAGAGGAAGGAGCACGCGCGTCCAGGTGCGCGATCCAGCGATCAACCCAGGTGTGAATGAATGAGCGAAACACAGGTTCGGGAAGGCGAGCGTTAAAAGAAAAGGTACCGTAGGATTCGTGGATAGAACAGGAAGGTTGAGGTTTGCATTGGGAGATTGGTTCATTCATTCATTCGTTTCACGATAGCAACCGCCCGGAAAAGGAAGTAAATTAAACAGGCATTAGAAGATACGCAAGTTCCAGGTGAGAACAATAACGGTCGCTGGGGAAGTTGACAAACCGGACATCAGTGAAGACGATGTGTTTTTTGTTGTTGTTGCGATACCAAGTTACCGAAGACAAAAGATACAACGGGGACCAAACACAATATAGACAACCGTGCAAGAAAATTACCCTAGTGAAATTGAATTGAAACAGATCTTTCTGGACCAATAATATCCTTACAGTACTGTTAGACCTAAGCACAAGAGTCTAGAGAGATGACGAAAGCCAAATAGAGCTCTGATTTGACATCGGAAACATTTAGAGTTCCGCATGACACGTGCAAAATGATAAAGAATGTAAGATTTGATAGAATGGGTGAGGATTTGATTAATACAAAAATAGTTGAAAGCCTTGTTCGTGAAATAATCTTAAAGTAAGGCGAAATGTAAATCAAACTCGAATATAGCAAGCGAACGTAGCAAGCTGAGCGTTGGATGCTCGGGCTTGGGGGAATAAAATACTATTCCACTGGTTGATATTATTTCATAGCCAACAGATGTGGATGCATATCAGACCAGACAAACCATGTTAAAAAAATTCCAAACGTTTCATTAGGGAGAATCTTGGACCTATCAGGATTTGTGATGTCTGTCGGAAAGTTTCGAATGTAAACGAAATGAGCAACGCAATGAAATCGCTGGAACTCCGCATTAATTACTCAGCAATGGATCATAGTTTGAGCATGCCTCGGCGATCGATACTCTCGAGTTAAGTTCCAACATACACACACTTTTGACAAATACTATTCATATAGAACTCCAAAATCGTATTTCAGTACTTTGTAAATTTAAATTAGAATGATGCGATTAATGCAGAATAAAAGTAATAGAAACAAAAAACAAAACCAATCGAAACTCGATCATTCGCAGGAAATTTATATGGGCAATTCAGCTTCAAAATAAAATAAAAAATGCATATTTTGTAAATATACCTAACGCAACAACTCTACATAATCAACGGTTGGTTCAGCGACGTTACAAAAATAAGGGAGATACAAAATTTGCAAACATTCCAACTAAAAATGATAAAAATATGACTTTGACTTCATTCCGAGCTTCATATTCTACTGGAGTACATGATGGAAACAAACAGATATCGTAACAAAATCTACTATTATATCGGACAAAGTTCAAACCGTTCCAGAACGAGTGGGGCAAAACAAACTTCTACGAGCATTCGGTAACAAAACCATCGAATACGATACGGGTTGTGGGGAGAAAATGCAATTTGCAATTGCTACCGTCGCGCTGTTTGAATAACAAATGTATAGACGTTGCAGCAACTTGCTAGTTTGATAAGTGAAACCGAAACGGCTATGACAATATAAGCAAACATAAACATAAGACGAGGCGACGCTGGCTTTGAAAATCATCACGTAACTACAGCAGAAGGGACACGGTTGACCTTTCAAAGGAAGCCAGCGAAATGTCCCTGGAAGGTCGGGCTGGCTGAGGGAACCGGTGCACTTTGCACGCGCACCGCACTAGCGATGAGTTGGTGTGGGTGGTTCACGATGATTTTCAAAGGCCTTCCTCCTTCGATGTGGCACACGGATAGGTCGTAGTGCATATTTATGTGGGAATATGCCATCATCATGCAGCGCTGATGAACCGTGGGTTAATTTATGACACCAAGGGATGAGCAATAAGCTGCACGTTCCGTGTGTTGTGTGCATGTGGGTGTGTATTTTGTTTATATTTGATATCCAATTATGTTATAGCACCATTAAGAAAATGGGAAGTAATTTGAGCATCGGTGTTCTAGCGAACGATGTTCATCCGTAAAACATCCTAAAAATGAGTGAATTTGAGTGAAAATGAACTTCGGAACGTACGTTCCAGGGTCGTGCATTTGAACATTTAATTTATTTCATAAGCCAACTACTGAATTTTGAGTTTTATAGAAATGTGTTAATAACCACAGAGGTATCAATGAGTCAATTCGGTAAACTCGTAGCAACGTACGCCGTGGGTGTTCATTTTTAGTTCATTTCCACTCAGTATATTCATCTAAAAAACAGAACACTCTACTGATAAACATCTTTTCGGAACGTACTTCTTTGGAAGCGCAGATGAGTTAAATAATTTGATTGGAAATCTTTTAAAAAACACATTCTCTTATTCTCTTTCGATGCTAAGACTGACACAATGGACAAAAAAGCATTAAAAATGATGGTCATACGTTTCCACAACCAATGTGATGCAGCTTGGGCGTCTATTTGAAACGTGTTCTGTTAAGTTTTGCCGTTGCTTCGACAAAAATGAAATGTGAGCGAGCAGTGATTGGTTATTGCAGAGTGGCATTATTCTCAATTATTATTTGATAGTATGAACATGTGACAGAATCGCACCACCGAATACATACACACTAGACATCGAAAATCACACATACTAGCAGAAGGGAACACGAATAGCATCACATCCAATGCTTATTAAGCATTCCTATTTCAACTTCCGATCGACGTTCAAAGACGAAGTAATGCGTCGACACTCGAACCCGGGTATAAAGAGTAATCAATCGTCCACGACGGTGTGGTTGCATTGGCAGGAAGGAAAACGATTCAAAAACACTTTAAAACACCATCAAACAGCACAACACGGTCCCAACACCTGAAGATACCAAAAGGAGGGGGCGCGCCCGTCTGCAAACGCCGGGAAAGGTAGCGTCATTGTCCAAAGGAAAACGGAAACAAAAATCGTGCGCCCAAGAAAAACCGCCTCCACCACAAACGCAAACCGCACAACGGAGAATAGCAACACACACCCCTTCAATCGGTGCTCAGGGCAGAGAAGAGCTGCTTTACATGTCACTGTGAGTGAGGAACCGTTTCCGGCAGAAGGGCTTGATCGTGCTATTCTGTGCTGAGGTTCATCGTTGTTGCGACGGTTTCTAAAAGTGCGTGTCATATATTTATAAACAACGAAACAGCCTTACGGTGGTCGTGCGAAAAACAAAACACGCCAACACCACACCACACACCGATCTTCGCACTACTCCCTCTCTGCCTGATTTGAGAGGCGATAAGATTAAGTTAATATAAACGTAAACCAGGCAGCGAGGGAGAGAGAGAGCGATAGAAAGAGAGTCGAACGATTGGTGCGCGCATTTCGATTGAAGGAAGCAAAGGACTAAAAAGGCTTAAATGAAGCAGCTGTACAGTGCAAAGTTACCTCGCCACGCATCTGCTGCAGCTCCTTCTCGAGCTTCTGGATCGTCGCATCGGCCCGCGTCACCTCCAGGTGTGGTTTGTTGCTGGCGATCAGATTTTCCCGATTTTTCTTCACCTGATCGAGCATCAGCTGCAGCGTGTTCATCTTGTGCACTTCCATCTCCCGTTGCTTTGCACACTACAGAAAAAGGGGGGATAAAACAAGAAGTAATTATTAGTGTTAGTTATTGAAGAAAAATTTATAGTAATGATTACGATTATGTCCTAAATGGCATACTCATATGATCTTGCAACGTACGCTCCGAGTTCATTTTCACTCATTTTTGAACATTTTATGGATGAATCGGAATGATCTGGGAACGTATACCCAGCTGTTCATTTTAATTCATTTCATTCGTTTTGTAGAGCAAAGCAGAGCATATATGTATTGCAGCGTACACTTTCGGGATGATTAAGTTGAAATATTTCTACGTAGAGATTCATTTGTAAAACGCTCCGGATATGAGTGAAATGCGTGAAAATGACCATCAGATCGAGCGAGTTTGTCGATTTGGGTGTTTGCCACACTTGTTTATCGAGTCGTAAAAGCAATGCAGGGTTTGCACATCACAATTCGATTACGTAGCGTACGAAAAGTGTCTTTAAAACTTATCGTTCATTACACAAGTTCTGTTTAAAAGCAGTAATAAATAAATGCAAAAGATATCAAAAGAGTGCAAATAGAAATTATTGTGCAAAAAAATTATAAAAAACGACAAAAACATACAAACAAAAGCATTGTTTTTAAGTAGACAAATGCTGTTTGCCTCTGATATTGATGTGTACGACTTGTCTTTTAAATTCTTGAATCATAACAAATTTTACCTTCAACATTTCAGAGACTTTGAATGAACATTTTTCAGTTGTTCATCAGCAAAACACTTATTTTGAATTCTTAGAATTGTTTAAATAATTTAATTTAACAATTTAATTTATAGTGGTCATTTTCCAACGAACTTTCCAAAAATTAAACATTCAAACCCCTATCAATACGGTCTGGTCGATCTAGCTGAAAAATTGAAATTTCCCTTGCCTGTCATGAAGGTTAACAAAAACCATTCCTTTCCGCTAAAAGGATCAACCGATTTACCTTATCGCGGTACTATCGCTCAGCTATTTTAAACAGCGTTAATGCGAGAAATTTATCAACGATAAACGAAATTCAACATTCCTCCAGCTCACGCGGGTATCTACCACAGTGTGCAGCGCGGGTTTCCAACAACACTCGCCAAATTCCATACACCGCTCGCTCTTTGCGATCGCGACCGGAAAAACAGCTGAAAAATCCCGAAATAGCGTGATTGAAACTTCGGGGCTTCGGGAAACCACGCCACGTACACACGCGCACGCCAAACGAACAGCGTGAGTCCGCACGGAGAATGGACAGGCAACGGAACGGTTTTTTGGAAGCCAGACCAGAAATAATATGCTGAAGAAATTAGCATCTGCAGGCAAAGCCGTACTCCCCCGAAAATAAGGAAACCTCTCGGTGGCAAAACTGCTTTCGCTGCCTGCTGCGTTTCCGTCCGAGGCAGAGCGCGTATGGAAAAAGGGAAAGATCGGGAATATTTTTAGACCGATCGGGAAGGCAAAACGCTGCCGCCACCACCACCAAGATGCGAGAAGATGCTCTCCCGATGATCTTGACATTTTTCGATCGATGATGGAGTAAATTCGGGAAAAAATAAACGATGACGGCGATGAGGGTTGAATAAACGGGCCGGAATTGTGCCGATCGCAGCTCACGGTTCGCACCTTCTGCAGCAGAGAGTATGCGAGCAATTCTCTACTTTGTTTACCTACACTCCACCAGATGTATATCAGCTAGTCGCCCACAAGCGTGATAAATGAATCTACCAAATAACTTTAAACACTTGGTAGGTTTTAGTACAACTTTTAGTACAAGTCTTTCTCACTCACATTTCTCACTCACATTGTTTGTGGGATAGATTACTCAAAATTAGTTTGATGTATGCTGAAAATATTGTATGATCTGTGCTTTGCACAAGTCTTTTTCCCAAGACGATACATTGGTAAAACATCGAAAACATCGACGATCGATTTCCAAACTAGCTTAAACCAATTAATTATCTTTCAAAACAATTTAGAAAATCGACGCATCTGATAGGATAGTTAACCGTTGGTGTAAGGTAGTGAAAAGCGAATGAAAATGAACACAAGAACGAACGTTTTGAGAACGTGCGTGATTTTCTCGATTTGGCTTCAAATCTTCCAAATCTGTCAACTCGTACCACTCACTGAGCCTGTTCATTTTGTGTTCATTCCCTTTTATGTTCAGTCACTACACTCATTGCGAAAATGAACATCATTCGCCAGTGTACGTTCCGGGAGCGTACCAGTTTTCTGATTAGGTTAAAAAGGTCTCTTTTTAAGGTCACTTGAAACAGGTTTGATTCGACTACTTACATCAACGGGCTGCGGAGCGGTGATGCTGTTCCGTTGCGCAACCGGCGTCATCGGGGCGATGGCGGAGGCGTTGGTCGATGGCGACGGTCGCTGCATTCTGTTGCTGCCACGCTGCACGGTTAGCTCAACGACGTCCGATGCTGCAGAAGCACAATCCACCGCAGGAGCAGGAGGGGGGGGAGGCGCGGCAAAAACAAGAATCAAAACAAAAAGTTTTACTATGCGGTACACATCATCGAACTGGTCAATGAAAATAGGGTGCGTTAAGAAGTGTGCTAAACGCAATCGTATTCGAGAAGCATTGCGCCGCGAGCGATTATTTCGTGGAGAGAGGGATGATTTGATGAAGGTGATTCTCCTTTAACCATAAATACGTCTTGATGCGATGGAAAAAGCAACCAATATGTTTACAAACTACGAGAGAAATACATAAAGCGTGCAATGGGATGATAGGGAGGGAATGGGAACTCCCTTGCAGATGGAAATAACTGGTTTTTCTTGTGGAAAAGGAGATACAGTAGGGTGAGAAGAGAGAGAGAGAGAGTCCCGGGAAAAGGGATTGAGCACCATACAGCAACACCAGCTCACACCACCAAAGCAAGCCAGATCCACACACTCACCGTACACGCTTGGTGAGTGAAATGTGAATACTGTGCAAGTTAGTGTACAAGAAGTACAGCTGGGTCAGGATAAGCAGAAGTAAGTTTGCCATGGGTTGATTGTTTACTTTTCTTTCCCCGCCCCATTCACATGTGGGCCATAACGTGCGAAAATGTGTACAATGTTCGAGTTTTTCCTACCCGTGTGAGAGCGGTCGTCGAGTGAGTGAGAATTGAAAACGACCAAGAAAGCTGCCAGTGACGAGGATGGAATCTGATTAGTTTGGTCGGGAAGTAACCTCGTACAAGTTCTTGTACGGAGTTAATCATTATTGAATACAAACTCATTTGTTTGTCAGTATTATAATTGGTTAAGTTCAAATTATGTACATGACTGTTTCGTTAAATTTTAAAATGAATCTTGAAATAATTTGTCAAATGAAATGAACCTAAGATAACAAGGATATCAAATAAACAATAAACATAAGTACCTCAAACTACACAACTAATTATGCAATTAATGCTAAATACATCTCATCTCATCAACAAACGTAAACAAACCTACTGTAAGAGTATAAGACTATTTGCGTATCGCAAACCAACTGAAAGCTACTGATTTCATGTGGTTGGGTGTGTATTGTAGGTATCGGTGTGTCAATGAGTGTGCAGTGAGGATTGGATTTGGTTGTAGTAAAAAATAGGGAAGACGGGAATGTGAAATAGGAGGTTGGCGACAGTGGTGGGATTCATTCGCAATGCAAAAATGGATGACCCAAACAATACCGGCGCGGTGTTGCCTATGTTTAGATTAATTATTCTACTCCGCTTTTTTGCTCTTCTTTGTTTGTTATTGCTGTATGTTGCCATAACACTTTCATTACCTTTGATTAGATCCACGACGTTCGTGTGGGTTAACGCTCGCACGGATGTTCCATTGACCTAGAAGTGTGTTGGTTGGCGGAGCGTTGCAGACAGAGTTCGGCGGAGGCAGCAGCAAGAGAATGAAATCGTCGATGGGACGATCGCAGAAAAAAGTATCGAAATCGATTATAAGACGAAATAAAGAAACACTTTCAAAACAATGCGCAAAAGAAACGTAAAACAAGATTCTCGAAAAGATGTCCTCAATTTCAAATATTCATAACTTAAGTTAAGAGCCCAATTACGTTCTTGTTCAAATAAAAGCATTCGGACAAGGTATTTGCTTAAATCGGCAAACTCGAACGATTTTGGAACGTACGTTCCAGAGTTCATTTTCCCTCAGTTTTAGAACATTTTTCGGATGAACATCCGTCGCAACGTACACTCCCTGGATCGTTCGAGTTTGCCGATTCACTCAAATGGCTTATTTTGATCAGAGTTTAATCATTCCCACACACAGTTCCGATCATTTCTTGCGCATCGCGGAAAAAAAACAACGCGCAAAAACAACGCGGGGACTCTCTCGGGTTATGCTTTACCTTCAGGATCATATCATCCGGCATCAGGCCGGCTCGCCGTGCCGCACCGCCCGGCTTGACACTCTCGACGAAGACCGGCTTATCGCCGGACACCTTCATGCCGTACCCGGTCGCATCCTTGTTCACCGTCAGGATGAGCGTCTGCATCGCCATCGAACCGTTGGCGGCGGACTCCCGCGTCGGCGTCAGTGACTGTGGCCTCGGCTGCTGTGACTGTTGTTGATGATGCTGCTGCTGCTGCTGCTGCTGTGGCTGCTGTTGCTGCTGCTGCGATCGGGGGGATCCTGCGCTGCCATTTTGGTTTGTGGGTATGCGGCTGCTCTGATTGTGTACGGGAGACCTACGCTCGTCGAAAGGGACGACGGGACACACAACGAACCGATCGAAATCGAATGATAAAGAATAGAGAACACAAAATAAAAATGAAATATCAAATGAACCGTCGTGCGCATGGTAGTAGTGAAACCGGGCGTTGCGACAGGGAAGGAGGAGTATTAGTAACAGAAGCGGTGGAAGTGGAAAGGTGTATATTTGTGTGTGTGTAAGGGAGAATTTGTTGCAAGGTGTGATAAAATTGTGTAGAAATCATTGGCAATAGTTGTCAAACGTGCATTCAGGGAACTTCTTTTCAACATACTGTGAAAACTTTTCGTTGTACAAACAACTGTGCAGATGTATACGTTATTGTTTCTAATGCTATAATGATCATAACTTATCACTTATCATAACCGACTTGACAACAAAATATGTCCTGTACAATGAAACGTAAATAAGTAAAAAAGTAACGAAAGGACCTAGAAATCTCTACAATAATGTTTGACCTATGTCAAAGAAGATAAGAAAAGAAAATTATAAGCAAAAAAACTATATAAAACATAATACAAAATAGATAACAATAACTATAAAAATACAATAGAGCCTATTTCAGTAGGCATCTTTTGTCTTAAACGGAAAAATAAAAACTCGTCATTCAAATCGACTAACTCGATCGCTCCCGGAACGTACGCTTGCACACATGGTGTTCATGTTGCGTTCATGTTCATGCTTGGTTCATGCGATTTGGATGTCTTTAAAGTAAAACTCAACTAAATCGTTCGCAATCCCTTAATCCTTAATTCATTTGTGTTCATTGAGTGAATCGGCAAACTCGAACGTTCCCGAGAACGTACGAGCGGGCAGATGGTAATGAAATGTCGTATGTCTGAAATCGTCTCAGCCTAGCTGGCTTTGTGATTTACGAGTAAGTGCAAAATAAGATGAGTTTAAATTTACGAACATCTCGAAGTACGCTACAACATCGCACGGGCTTCTCAATCCAAACAATGTGGTCAATCAAATCGAAATACGTCCCAAATAGCCTAAGCAACAAACGAACGAGAGACAGCGGACAAAGCAAGCACACAAGAAAGCGCGGGGACCCGAGGCCATACGCAGCGCGCGTATAAAACGCACAATTAGTAACGCGAGCTGAGTAAGAGCCGCTACCCCCCGAACCACTCGAACTTCACACCGCCCTAGGCCAGAATGCACATCATGCACCGGAGAGCAGAACGCGTGTTCGGCACAGTTCGTGGAGCCAACAACACTTGCCCTTGCACTTGCACTTGTACAACACGCAACTAATAACTGACAGTGAAACGTGTGCGCACACACACACACACGCACCATTCTCCGTGCGCCTCCCACGGTCTCATCATAATCGTTTCTTCTTCGAACGCGTGTGTATGTCTTGTTTTTTTTCAGCTGTGCTTCCACAGTTTGCCTCGCCCTTAAAACAACGACCTATTAAAAAGACGAACATCTGACGCGCGAAGGCCGTGGGATGGGAAGTTTTAACGTGTAAAATCATCCCACCAGCAGCCGCCGGGACGACGAGTGATTTGCATCGCATTGGACACATTATTCATCAGCTGCTGTCCGTTCTGGATTGGCTTGATTTGCTTTCAATTGTTCAATGCCCCGACAACAGGTGATGGGTGAAAGTTCACGAATAGTTCACGATCGATAAAATGAACGTATGTTCCACTGAAAATGAACTCCAAACAAAGATAAACAGAGGCAGATAACAGTACAGCAGTCAGTGTAGGTGCAGGAGCATTATTTTTCACTTCCAAAACTTGACGTGTCTGCCTCGTTCCGTTTGACCACCAAAACGACGATGTCATACAATCGGCTAATCGATCGGACATTTAACGATCTAAAAATACATCCGTCTCACGGGCCTGCCCCACCCGTTGCGTGTTCTTTGCGGGGTTGTTGTCTTTGCTGACGTTGGTCCCACCCAGGGCAGCCACAGTCAGCCAACCAGCCGATACCTTAATGGATGTTTGTATAATCGATATGGAGAGTACGCGGGCAGCGATTTTTCCCCCCGTAGCTAATACTTTTTCAGCTTATGCGCTCGCCGTTTCAGCCCGTGCCTCTTGCTTGCGAGCGAAATCGGTGCTCGGATCGGGAGGAACCGATCGTGGGTGTTGCTTAATAAATAAAATTTGTACGATTTTAATTTGCGATAACCGCAATCTTGCTAATCGAATGTCATTCACAGGTCGGAAAGATACGACCACCAAGAGGAACAAGAAAAACTTTCTGTCCACGCAAGGAGAAAGCAATTACTGCAGAAACGTAAAACTGCATCTGGTACACGCTCGTCGGTCGTAACCGCGAGCGTGTGACAAAATTCCAAAACAGAAGTACGCTGGATCGTGGAGACAAGGCACACAAGCACACACACACATAAGTATACCCGCGCCAAAAGATGGCACGACAAACGAAACAAACAACGGAAAAAAGGAGAAATTAAAGCAAGATAAATCAAACGGCGCGCACTGTTGTTTAACAGTTGGTCACACCAAAAACTCCGGATTGCACACATCAATAACATTGATCCTATCAAGGTGCAGAGCGAGTAGCCGAAGAGAGAGAGACGGTTTGCCATAAATCACGTTTGCTGCTAATTTCACAACTTATGGCAATAAAAATCTCGACCGGCCGATGTAATGGACAACACGCTTTTTAATGATAAAAAGGACGCATTTTGGGGCGCGGCTAGGCTAATGTTTTCCTTTTTTTTGTATTTTAGTTTGTCCCTCTCACACACGGCGACACGGCCCGGTTAGCCAGTTTTCTTCATTTGTCAACGCGTTGTATTCCATTTCTTATTACTGACTGCTGCTGTTGCTGCTGCTGCTGCTGCTGCCGACCATAAAATCTGTCAGTAACAATTTACACGACCTCCGACGAACCGCCCCGTCGGCCTCTGGCTCTACACTCCTTCGAATGGGAGAGTGGTGTTGGCATCTTTCCAGCCCACACGGTGCGGACGGTGGGTGGGACGGGTGGTGATGCGATTGATCTTCTCCCGCGGTTGGAACAAAAATGCGGACTAATGAACAGGGATGCCGCAACGGGCTTCTTCTACGTTTGAAGTTTGAAAGGGATGCAGAACGAGCGCGCGTTTGGGGAAAAAAACGGACAGTGATTGCTTTCAGAATGATGTGGAAAGGGTTATTATTTGAAACAGTAATTAAATTTTATCGTACAAAAATATTGCACCAAAGAAATCCCAAAATGTAAAGTTATTCCAATAAAAACTTAAATTTACGACATAATCCGTGAGAATAAAAAACTCGTACGTTCCCGACACGAATGCCCTGGACGTTTATTGTGTGTTCATTTTATGTCATGAGTGAACATCGTTGGAACATTTTAGGAATAAAATTCATGAGTATAATTAATCAAAACTAATTGCGCTACGCGGCGTCCATCGATCCGCGCTTGAGTGAAAATGAGTGAAAATGCACTCCGGCACGAACGTTCAAAGAACGAGTTTGCCAATTGAGGTAATTAATTAATTAATTAATCTTGTTGTTGAAGAAAATCTTAAATGAATAAATTAAAATAATGTGATTTAATGTTTGCAAATATTATCAAATAAACAAACATAAATTGAGCACAGTTACCCAAATCGAACAAATTCCTGAAACGTACGTTTCCCTAGAATTAATTTTCCTTCATGTTCACTCATGTTCAAATCATTTCAGGGATGAACATCGATGAACACGTTCTATGGAGCGATCGAGTTTGCCTTTTTATCGAAAATTTAAAACAGTAATATAAAAATAACACGTTTACACATATTGCCACAAGTGTAGCAGCACACATCTTCTATTTATTCCTGTCCAAAACCGTGTAAAGCCGCCAGAAAATTGCCCCTATGGCTAGTGGAGCTGCTGTCCCGCTTCTTTCCGGCACTCGGGATCGTCCTGACTACGTCATTTCACTGACTCGCCTGCGTGTTGGTGCCGCCTCAGCAATTATAACTGGTAAACTGCAGCAACTTGATTTAATTGACTTGATGATTGACGAAAGAGATTAATTCACACAAATCAAACCCACGTGTGTGCGTATACAGATGCCCCGTACGAACAGAGGACACTGCACGTGTAGCTCACGGTGCTGAACGAAAAGTATACGCATTAGCCGCCAGCTAGTGTTTACTGCTGGTTTAATAAGCAGGAGAAAGGATGTTACAAAAAAGTAAGAAAAATTAGCTTGTCTGTTAGATGATTCATTCAAATTGTTGGCACATGGTTCTATCCGGCAAAATGATGAACGTGGTGGCGCAACAACTGGAACTGCAGACCGTATGTAAAACGAAAAACAGATGCACTATCAAAATGCTACTTCCCTTCCCCGTCACGGTTTCTTAAAAAATGCATTTCTTTTACGCTGAAGTAAATTGACTCATTTCCACTCATGTGCCCCTGCCGTCGCCCCTTGTGTTGGTGGTTCTCGCGTACTCTGCTGCGTGCGGATGCGGTTTCTGGTCGAGTGCGATCTCTTTCACGGCTTTCGCTCGTTCTCGCCTCAAATCATCATGTTTGTTTATGCTCATCAAGCACGAGGGCGAACGATAATTTGAGCCGCGCGCGCGCGCAGCACTTACACCGGGAGGGTTTGGATGTAGTGGCTGCGTGCGTGTGTGATTGATTGCAGACACACTCTCTACAGGCAGCAACAGTCCACCATGTGCACGGACCGTGTTGCTGCAGCAGAGACATCACTACATGAGTACTTGAAAAAATAACTATTACCCAAATCGGTCAAATCACACGATATTGGAAAGTACGTTCCGGAGTTCATTTTCTCTTTTTTGCACTCATTTTCATTCACTCTAAGATCATTTTACGGATGAATTTCTCTCGAATGTCGTTGGCAGCACATTTGACAGCTGTGACGTCAGCAATTCCATGCAAAACAAACCGACTCGCGCGGGTTCACGATATGTATCTTCACAGCAGAAATGTCGCGGAGAAATTTGATAAATAGAAGAACGGAGCCTTTCGAATGACATATTTCTTAACATTTGTATGGTTCATTAAAGCTACCAAAAAGTCGAGAGCAGGAAACATTTGAAATAAAACATCATACTGTAATGATAATTGCACAGGATAATATGCAATTTAAATTACAGGGTAATATTAACTTACTAAGCTACATGCGAGCGAAAAAAGGTATGAATGAATGAATGAATGAATGAGTGAATCAAGTTAGTGGAAAATGAAGTCAGATGAACTTCGAAGCGTACGTTTCTGGGGGCAATCTACTTAATTTGGGCAATATACTCAAAGAAACCGGTAAAAAGAAACGTTCCAGTGAGCGTCGGCTGTGGCAGGGTATTCATTCGAAAAATGTTCTAAAAGTCCAGCTAAATGATTGACAAATGAGTAAAGATGAAGTTCGGAGCGTACGTTCCTGGATCGTGCGGATTTTCAACTATGATAGATATTATGAAAACGTTTCTAGACAATTTCAAATAGCGCTTATTATATTATCCGCTATGAGATCTTACCGTTTCAATCCTACTCCAAAGCGTAAACTTAGTTTACGTGTTTAGGAGTTAAGATTTGTGCAATTGCATTTGTTCGAGTGTTATTGGAAATATCAACAAGCTAATTCGATATGTTTTGAAATTTTAATGTCAAAATATGAAAATAGTTTTGAGCGATCCTCTTCCGTTCCAGATAAATGATGGAATTAGGCAAAATTTCGAAAAACAGACAGTATACGCAAATTCAATCCACCAGATTTATTATAAACGGAAGTTTGACAGCTGCACTGTGATGGGTTTAGATTTTTTCTCTTTTTACTAGAAAAGCCCAAGGTTACACACCACGGTTGGGTGAGTGTCTGTGCAAGACTATTGAAGCCCCTCTTAAAAACGGAGAGTGATAAATCTCATCCCCCCCTGGCGGGTTTTATAGTGCCAACAATTTGCCCAACAATAACACGTAAAGCTCCCATCCCAGTCGTCATTTCGTTATGCTTGTGCCACTTCTATTGCTCCATAACGAGCTGTCCGTTATGGTCAATATTTCTCCCTAAATTTACTGCACGATCTTCCATCCTTTCCTCGCCCGTGTACCACGCCACCCCACCCACGGACGCCAACAAGAGCGTTTGTTTTTCTTCTCCTTCTTTGCCTGACTGTGCCCCGCGCGCGCGGCCTGATATAATTATGATTTAATTAAGTGCAATCGCTCTGTTTGAACTAAGGCTAACCACAGCAGTTTTACGTAACCTGCGCCACCAAGCAGTTACGGTGGTTTTGGACGTGGATACGCACGCACACACATAGGATGGAACACTCTACCATGCATTGCCCATTTTGGCCCACCTCCCTCAGTGTCTGCGATGGTCACCAACTACTTCACGACCGATGGGTGGGTGGGTTGGTTGGCTGGCTGTGTTTGTATGTGGACCGTCCGGGTCTGATACGCGCCATTTAGCATCTGACGCGATCCAAACGACTGTGACATCACACACGGCGTGCGCGCGAACACAAAATACAAAATACGGCAATAAAAAAAAAACGCGATGGAGCGATAGAAGAGACCACGTAAACATAAAGTTCGCCTGCAATGGCCTGGGTGGAGGAAGTGATCTCTCATTTGGAGGATTTTTTGGAGATACTTGCTGAAAAGTGCTGATCTTGCTAAACACATCGATTGAATGATGATTCTCGCGTGAAAATGGAGACCCTTAGCGGTTTGTCACTAAACAGGGTTTTCTATTTGGAATCTCTAATCATGGAATTTTAGTTGAATTATAAATGTCATGTCTCACAATGTAGCCACTTAATTAGTGAGGATATTAAACCCTCAAGTGGCAATAAAAAAATCCTACAAACCCTTTAGTTTTAGTTCATACGGTTCTTCTGAAATTTGCAGATTTTTTTCGATTTATCTCCTTGCAAGTACACTATTCTGTTGATCAAATTGATGATTTACGGAAGAAAGAGCAGTGTTTTTTATATACAAAATTTATTTTTTGATTTTATTATATTCACCTATTTATATGTATGTATATATTTTTCTATATTAGATCAATATCTTTTAGTTTTTAGCGTTTTTTGACTTTTACAGGAGGTCTTCAAAGCTCAAGCAAGGAAGCGTAAGTATCATTATTAAAATAACAATCCAATTCACAGAGAAATATAAAAAAAACATATCGTTATAACTCGAGAAAAATCGTTATAACTATCACTATCCCTATAAGAAAGATCCTCTTATGCCTGTAAAGCACTCAATCCACTCACCGAGAAAGCTAAAATCCCGGCCGTCATATTCGCCAGCATCATTTAGTTCCGGTGCCCGTTTTTTGCCTAGCAAAGGCTCCCTTGAGGAAAGTATTGCCGAAAAAAAAACAATCGTATAAAACGAACAAAACAACAGGGTTCTACAACCCTCCAGTGGAGTGTAGACTAACGAATCACATCGAATAATTTACAGTACACTTCAGAGTGGGGGGAGAACACGCACACACAGGACTTTTGTGACCTTTTTTGTGCCGTGTGTCCCATTCCTGCCCCGATGGAAGCAATTCCACGGGCTGCAACAAAAACGAGCAACTTGGCTGCCATAGTCCACCCGCAAGGATAACGAGGACACGGCCGACCGAAACAGCGTACACGCACACACCGGGGATAGATTTTTATGTGCGAAATTTATGCCCGTCCGTCGGCGGTCAGGGTGCTGGCCAGGGAGGAAGAAGAGCAAGCTGATTATAGCATGTCGTTTCGTGACCAGCTTGCTTCGGATTAGTACTATTATCGTTGCTTACTGATTGATGTACTAATAAAGTTGACTGATCCAATTTAACAACTACACAATACATGGGAAATACTTAAAAGCGAATAAAAAAAACTTATTGGTATGTAAATACAACACGTGTTTTATCCCAACGGCCAGTAAGATATACAGAATTGCAACGGTTCTTCTCGAGTTCCCCTTCTAGTAACCATTCCACAAGAGAAAAAGGAACACATTTCACCACACTGGCTGCAATATTCGTGAGTAACTCATCTCTCACACTCGAGCAATACAGTCGAGGAGCGAAACCCAAAGCAAATCCAAAGGAACCAACAGCATCGTCCACGTTGACATTCCCTGACAGATGGGAATCTCTAACCGCGGTAGGATGTGGTAGGCATAGCAACACTCACAGCGCAGACACAAACACATCAGTTTGATTGAGACACGACGACGACGACGACCGGATTGCAGTACTCGATTGCCCTTTCTAACCGTCGGCGTATTTTGCCGGCATCCGACAGCCGGGGAGCATGCGCACTGGCGATGCGACATTCATGTCTCACCTTCCGCCCCCGCCGGAAGATGATGTTGTCATGATTTGCGGCCACAGATTTTCCCCGAACGTTTGTTGCCGGCATCGGTTTCGGGGATTCGATTCTGACGGGCCGGGCCACAACAGCGTGCGCACTACTCTCTTACTGTCTCACTCACTCACAAGCCACAAGATGAACGACCGGTTTTAACCATGATTGTGTGTTGACAAATACACACACACACACACTTCCGCTTCAGTCACCAAAACAAAAGAGCCACCCCGTCGTCGCGCGTGGGATTGCATTGCAAGAAAAGAGAACAAATCCCACCGAGAGAGACACTTTCTAATTTCCTTCACCTTGCCGCCGGCCGGTGGCGTGCCGAAATGTGTGACTTCAATGCAAGGCTCTCTCTCTGCTCTGGCTTGTCGATTTTGACTGCGTGTCCTTCTGGGCCCGATCCGTTGCATATGATTAATGTGCGTGCGTAGGGCAAGTGTTGTGTAGGGGCGAGCAGCAGCCACCCGAACGCGGCTGATTTTGGAATTGATTTTGCGCCGCTACGGTCTAAAAATATTTCACACCCCAATAAACCACCGGTGCACAACAACACGAAACCGTCATCGCTCTTGAATAATTATTGCGACTTTTGCATTGACCGGAACCCGCGCACGACAGCGTCCAGTCGAGCGACGGCCAAGTGCACGGAAAAGACCAACTGTTTCGTGGGCCCCACTGGACACGTCGATTTTATATAGCGCCTGTTAGTGTGTGCTGCTGCTACTGCTGTTGAGTTTATGGGTGTTTGGTAATCGAAAAGCACTGTTGCCTTCGACTTAATGTTGGCTTTACTAGAATGAGGTGGTTAGAGTAAGTCCAATGTTTAAAACCAACGTTTCGAACCAGCGCAAGTATGTCACTGGGTCAAAGTCGGTCGATAAAGAACGCCCGTAATGCACGTTCAATATTATAGCAAAAGACTGGAATGGACTCTTTTATGGCAGAACATCCTTTGCAAGAACATAGTACGCTCAAAAAGCTGAAAAAAACGATGAAGGAAATGGGAAAGACTATTTACAAATTTGGGGGTCAATAATGGCTGTTTTGAATGGAAAAATGTATCCGAAATTCTTCAAATTTCTTCCTCAAAATTTACGAAACTTGGAAACGAAGCCAAACTATGTCCTATCAACTCTACAAGTTTTTCATGTAGAGTTTTCGGAGGGAAATGTCTGCTGCTCTTGCTGATAATAACTACACTATCTCTCAAACGAATCCAAAACCAAACTCCAAAACTTCGAAAAAATCAGTTTCGTTCTATAAAAGGCTGAATTCTTCAATACGGTTTATAGCGGAATGTTATTGACAGCTAAAAAATACACAAATTTTGTATCGGATTGTGGAAGAAAGTTGTGGAGCTGTTGTAAACTAGATGCAGCCTTCCTATTGGAGTCAACTCGGATTATGTATGGCATTCGGGAGATTAAATTTATAGAGGAAATTTCATGTTGCTTTTACCAATAATTAAACATAATCGTTGTCATTTCAAACTTAAAACCTTCAACGTTAACCGTGTAATCCAGAAGACAGTACTCAGTTTTAGCAAAGATTATTTCAACATTTCTACAACCGAAGATTTGCACAATTGTCACCAGGCGCAAACCATGTCACGAACGGAAACATTATCACAATTTCTTCGCAGCATCGCACAACCGAGCGGCAAAAAGCAAAATTATCCACTTGTACACCCCTGTAGCAAACTCAGCGGAGTGTAACACGGTTACGCGATTACACCACCCGGTGATGATTAACGAGTGGATGCACGCGCGCGCACGCCACGCCAGCGCCTTCCACCGAGAGACACCGTCAGAGAACACTTCTTCTGGCTGGTTGCTGCCAAGCAGTTCACAGTGGCAGCCGGGAAATGAGGAGAACATCTCCCAAGCCCCGAAGAAGCATGATTAAACGCAATGTCAATCCACGCAAACCTTTCGCGCGTTTCGTGTTTCGTGTATCGCATCGCAAATCCAGCCGCACGTGGCGTTGGCCACTAGAGCAAACTTAGGTTCCATACAGTACGAGCGCGAAGAATTCGTGTCATTTCGCGGCCAAACATAAGCGGGGCAGCAGCAACTCCGCACACGCCCGATAAACAACAGACAGGTGACAACAACAACAGCAACACACAGGAGAAAAAAGAAGGTTTACTGCACGCAACAAGTAATCGGGTCTCGAACACGTTGTCGTCGTGCTTCACGCTGGGACTGTTGGATGGAGATGATGAGTTTCTAGATTCGCTTTCGGAAGCGGCGCGCAGGCGAGTGATGACTAAGGCCACATTCCGGAAAGGAACACCGGGTGCTCATACCAAACCACCTACACACACAAGAAGGTGGCGGGATGATCGTACTCTGTGTGTGTGTGTGTGTTCACCTGTGCATTTTCCGCCCGATAGAACGTGCACGATGATCCAAAAGCGTCCAACTTTGTGCTGTAAGAGGGTCTCTCTCTGCTGCCTGTCCGCCTGGCTTTTGTGGCTGCATATTTTGCAAGCGTCTCGAAACTGAAAACATAACATGGCGCGAGTGTTGTGGATCAAGTCGTGAAGTGAAAACAATGTGGCGGCGCTACAATGCCGACGAGCAACGAAAAACGAAAGAAACACTTTTTATCGTTTGGCCCGACTTGATACGGCCTGCCTGTGACCTAGCTAGCTGTCAGTCTTGCGCTGTTCAGTTGCGAGATGTTTGCGTGACTTTTGTTTCATTAGCTGCTATACTCCATACGACATCTCCAATAGAGTTGTTAAAAATGTCACCAGAAAGTTTTTGAAAATTGTTGATGATGCAATGTGATGATTCCTTCGTATATCTTCATAAAACTTGCGTGCCTCCTGCCAATTACATGAGCGCATAAAGAGTTTTCAAGAAGCGATTAAAGATGACCCTAACAGAAATGATAACATTGCATGTTTCATGACTGTTTCTTGAGGTCATTCTTACTTGTCAAACCTTTTAGTCATTGCACTTGTACGATAGATGCGATACAAATTACGATAACACATGCAATCTTGCGACTGGAAACGTCCAAACACACCTATCAACATCTATGATATCTGTAAAGCATGTACTTCAACATGCGGTATTGTATTTAAGTGTTAAGCTGGCCCTCTTTTGCTATCCTAAGTTCTTACTTTAGTTATCAGAGTATAGGAAGACAGTTGCTCTGGTTTATACGAGAAAAATTTGCTCAAAATTTTGCTTGAAAGTAATTGTCTTATAAAAATTTCACACAAATACTGGCTGTACAAAACTGTTCAAACATTGAACGTACAAAAATGTTCAATAGTTCCAATCTAAAATTGTGGAATTATTCCTTCATCTTACATTCACTTTACACGCTTTCAGTGCCAGACTGTGGGAAATACCTGAATTCGAATATGAGACCCACATAAAACACACCAAAAAACACATTAAAAGGGAAAGCAAACTAAATTGAAAGCACCGAAAAGTGCATAATTAGAACGCATTTTCTCACATAAAATTACGCTTTCTGGTCTATCAACGAAGATGTAGGTCAGCACAGCAGGAGATCGAGACATCGGGCGGCCAACTTTTCGCCGTAGCGGTTACAGTTTAGCTTTAAAGTGAGGGATTTATGGCCGCAGTCTTCGATTTTTTAAGAGTTTGACGTCATAATTTCTAAGATTTGCAGGGTCTTAGAGTGAAAAATTGTTAAATTTGCGGAAAAGAAGACTAAAAATACAGCATGATTAGCACTTTTTGTATGTTTTATTGCTCACACATTGGGACATTGCGTGTTGTTCAATACTATATACATCACAACCAAAAACATTCTTACATTAACCAAATCGGCTTTAGGGTTTTCAGATCCAAAACCGGAGGTTCTATCTATCAACATCTATCAACTTTCGCGTCCTTTCTATGTCTCCAATATGTAAATAATAAAAAAAACATCTTGTTTCTTGTTCCGACGAAACATTCAAAAAAAAAATATCAAAATCGACACTGAAATTGATTCCTTCCGGTTTCTGACACCCTTCACAGCTATCCATCCATAGCTCTATTACTCCCGGTGGAGTTTCCGCACCGGTGTCTTATCACAAAGCCCAACCCTTTGATTGCTCCTTCCGTATCACGAGCCTCCTTTTTGCATTCTTCACTCCTAGCGAGCGTTCGTTCGGCCGAGCGCGTTCGAGTCGCGCTAGTCAGCACATTTCATTTGCGAGTTTTTTTTTGTTCGCTTTTGTTTCCTCTTGCTACACGGTTGTCTTCGCTGGAATTCGAAAACATTGTACCGGGCCCGAGCCACACAACACAACACAACAATCATCGGCACACGGTGGGCACTCTCACCCACACACCCTTGCAATCTCTCCGCTGTGTGGAATGTTGTCGCCGTGCAAGCCACTGAAGCCGGGTGGTGTATTCTGCGGCCATGCT
This sequence comes from Anopheles dirus, assembly GCA_000349145.1. Taxonomy (NCBI): domain Eukaryota; kingdom Metazoa; phylum Arthropoda; class Insecta; order Diptera; family Culicidae; genus Anopheles; species Anopheles dirus. The sequence continues at coordinate 192,619 of KB672991.1, forward strand.
GGGGAGAAGCACATTCACAGCACACGCCACACGCGCACCCATAAACATACCAGCGCAGGAAGATGGTGCCAATAAAAATACCAACTGCGAGAGGCGCGATGTGAGTGGCATAAACGCAGCGATCATAGGTTGCAAATGCCACCGCAGACAGTGTGGGGGCCAGCCACGCAGCCTAGCACGCACGGTGTGAAAAGCAGAACAAAAGAGCTTCCTTTCTTACACATTTCGTACTGAAAGCGATGCAGTTCGCTCGGAATTTCTCGAAAGGCAACTATTCTCTCACCGCGGAATTGATTGTTGATTTCTTTTGTTTCATCTCTCCAACCACCAGTGCCGCGGAAGACGCTTTCGTTTGCGCGAAAATCTCTCCAATCGCTCGCGAAGAAGTCATCTGAAAGTCTGTCACGGGTGATAAATGCGTGAGCACCCGGCACTTGCGCTCATCTCGCTTTTCGCGTGATGTTGAAACGACTGCAGGCATACAACTCGGGGTACACCATACCGTATGACATGGATACTCTCCTCTAACTAACAGGGAATGATGATGACGGTGAGAACACTGCACAGTGGCATTCGAAACACGGTGGCGAAACTCTAAAACTCATTTTTAAGGTATTGGTTAACGAAATGAATTTCCTTATGCATTGAGTAATGGAAAAACTTTCCCAGATATTTGAGCTAATCGAAATGCTTATATTTACTCAACAAAAAATAGGTGTTACTGGTGTAAAAATGTGTTTACTGATCGACTAATGATACACATAACCTCAAATTTGATGAGCTGAATTTGCTTATAGAAGTTTATAGAAGTTTGCGTAATAGTTTATATAGGTTCTATAGGTTGAAAGTTATCATACTGTATATTTTATAATAAAACACTTAGAATAGCAATAAAATGCTTTAAAAGCAGTAATTCTTGAAATTGAGTTTTACCCCATCATTTATATGGCTGAAGACCACTGTACACGGCCAAGAGAAGGAAAGCGCAACGGAAAGGAAACGAACGCACACACATACACAAGCGCGTATATCTTTCTCATCGCAGTACTAAAGTACAATCGTTTCGCGATCGAGGCACAACACGCCGGTGTATGTATGCGCGACCAACTTACAATCCTTGTCAGCTTTTGTTTCTCTCCTCGAGCTCTTTCTCTCTCTCTCTCTCTCTCTCTCTTTCCCACACAAACACAAAGATGGCAGAGCAATGCTGCAAAATGCAAGATTCCAAAACCTTCCCCACACGTTGTGGTGACGGATGACGCCATCGGCCTCGTCGCAGTTGAAACTACCTTAATCCGACATGGTAACAACCACACACACACACACACATAGGCCAACACCTTCTTCCACCTTTCGTGCGGGTCAAGTGGTGTCGTCTCTCCACCTCGCCCGTGACTCGCTCGGATCCCACTTATTGTTTATAGGTGGAGGGTTGGTTTTTCTGTTGTTCTTCTAAATTTCCATTTCGCCCTTCGATCGGTGATGATGGTGGTGGTGTTTGCGAAGCTCGACTCTCTCACTCTCTAGCTCGCTGTCTCTCTCTCTCTTTCTGTAGGGTAGCACACATGACCCTAATCCAAGACGTGGGTATGCGCAACATGAAGGCACCTAAGAGCTGTGACTGATAGCGAGTTTCTAGGTTACATTTTTCTCCACATCATCAATAACGATAATTCCTTTCCATCGTATCGACACCAGAAAAAAAAGGTAAGAAAACAGCATCTTTCCATCGAATTATACGCTAAACACAATACGATTGTGCTGTGCTGTACTCATGTTTCAGTCGGATGACGGGTGCAGAGGGGAGCACGAGAAATAACACCTTATCGGTGAGAAAATGTATTTTCATACCTATCGCATCAAAGGAAATAATTATTTCGATGGGAAATCGAAAGTACAATGAAGCACCTTTTACCGGGTCGGTAATCGCGCAAACGCAACAAACCATTTTTTTCTTCATTGATACGAACGCACACCAAAGTAAAGTAGTAAAAATTGGCAAACAAAAATGTGAGCGGCCAGGAGTAGAAGGTTTGATATGCTTCCTACAACATTTAAATTGAACTGAATTTATGAAGATCCGGTTCGAAGGACCAACAGGTTCAATAGCTCAATTCTTTCGGCCAAATCGGCGAACTCGAACGTTCCCGAGAACGTACGCTGCGAGAGAGAGAGAGAGTTCATCCTTGAAAGGTGCTAAAGATAAGTGAAATCCGCGAAATCTGGGTGAAAATGAACTCCTGAACCTACATTACAAGATCTTGCGCGTTTGTTAATTTGGGCTTTAATCTAAGCTATCTTGTGACGTTCCCGGGACGTACGCTCCCTGATGTTCATTTTGTTGTCATCAAACATTCATTGCCAAGAGCACCGAACGTTTTACAAGCCTTGCATTTTTACTTTATGATATTTTCAATTTACACGGTAAAATGAAATGAAGTTAAGCTCATTCTTATTAGACTTAAAATTTGAGTTGAACACATTCAGCCAAATCGTTTTGATGTTGTGGTAGGTTTGTTCATATCCTATGTTTATTATCACTTTTTACACTGAGTACAAGCACACACCACAATTCGCTACGCTACACTTAAAATTTTCCTACACCATTCATAAAAAGAGCCGTGTGTAAAGACCGACCCATAAAAGAAGCAATAAAACCACTCTGAAAATTCGCGGAATAGTATCGAACATGAAGAAGTCGCACTCTAAAAAAAGCGCGCTCAAGCCGATAGCGCTAATCGAACGCACGAATGCGACATTATCGATGTTTATACGCAGCGGAGATAAGCGCTCCTTCCGATCCGTTTACAGCTGTGAAATGGTTTGCTCAAGCTTCAAGTGTGCGCACTTATAACCCGATCACGGTAGTAACACACAACGGGGCATGAAGCGTAACGACGTATTGCTGCTGGTAACGGGCTGTGCAATTCGTTGACGCTTTGTCCGCGCCCCTACGCTCTCCCATTCCTCAGAAACGGTGGCATGCGGATTAATAGAAGAATTGTGTTGCTGGAGTGACGATACAGATGTGCAATCGCCGTGGTGGTATTAAACGTTGAACAACCCCGGCCACGGTACGTCAACTGTCAACCCCAACAGCCCCACAACCCCTTTTGCTGCACCGTACCAGCAGCGAGCAGTCATCGCAGAAGATTGTGTCACCGGTAGACAATGGGTGTTGGGTTACCGATTCGACCAGGGAGAAGGAATTAGCTCATAATTTGGATATCTATATTGCAACATTTTCTACTGTATTGCTAGAATTGCTAGAATTTTGAACCCCTTTAGTACAAATCTTATACATCTGCATCTGCAGGAGTTGTAACTAAAGCAAACAAGTTCTACAGATTTATCACTAGCACAAATGTGTACTAGTTGCGATGGTGACATAAGCTACAGGATCTGGAGTTTTGTTGTCAGAAGAAAGCAGATGCCCTTAGTTAGTTAGAAGTTGAGACCCTGGTTACAGTTTGGGTTTAACGACTTTCAGATGCTCTAGGTCGTTTGGCATCATTCTATTGAAACCAGAGTCAGAAAAGTTCGATGGGCTAAACAATAATGCGATCACCTTACAAGAGAATTACAGAGATTTCGGAAGTCCTCTGGAACCAGGTATCCTAGCTTTGTTCTTGACAACAGATTCGTTGAGTGAATAAGTATCTTCAGCCTTTAATATAGCCAGTTCGGTTGCTGACATATAGTACACTTTTGACCAAAATTTCTGGACTTGACAACGAACGTTAAATACAACTGAATGAACTGAATTATGTTATAATGTTCATCAGAACTAATCAATTAATAAGGCTTCTTAGCTATCCAGCAGGGAGACTGTACGTCTGCAACCATTAAAGAGATACCATAACTTCCGAATAATTAGACGATTTACACTCTGTCGAAAAAGGGGCATTTTTTAAGGTCCACTGCCTCCTCGTTCGTTCTGCTGCTGCTCCGTTCCATTCCATATCGATTGGGCCCCTCGTGTGCCTTTTCTGCCAGCGAAAAAATTGATGCGAGATATTTGAACCATAATGAACCTCATTTGAAGCGGAAGGAAGGTGGTAGCATAAAAAAAAAAACGCATAGCCCACCATAAACAGCCTGTAACCCCCCACTGTTCTACTGCCAGTGTTACCAGCCAGCGCCAGTGGGCTCTTTCGCGATAGCCAAGCAGCGCCCGACCTTCGGTCGCCGAACTGGGTGTGGTTGAGATAATGGCGCCGTCGTCGTCGTCGTGTGTACTTCCCTCGGCAGGGGCGTCCTATCGATATACCTACCTAACGAACTTCCTTCCTGGATGGGTTCTATTCTCCGTCCCCCAATGCCGGGGTGGTCACCATCCACTGAACCATGGACAGGCGCAGCAGTAGTAGTGGTAGGAGCAGCGGCATATATATTGCACCTTTCTTCCGCTAGGGCGCCGCGCTATCGCCACCATTTGTCACCCCAGAAATTGCCTCTTTTTCGGCTATTATACTGTGTTTCGATGCTCACTACGAGCTCGCCGCCGCCGCCGGCAGTGGGGGATCGTCGGGCATTATTATATCGATGGCTCAATATTGGACGGTTCGCTGGACACCTGCTACATGTCCCAAAATTAGGCTATGGTGGAATAAGGCCAAGGAAACTACACAAGCAGTGAAGGGAGAGAGATAGGGAGAGTATGTGTCAGCTAGATTGTAGAATCATGTTCTGAAAACCTAACAAGGTTCATTTTGATAGTTTTTAAACGAGTTTTAAATACATTTCTTCACTGTACATAGGGGATTTCCGATTGATCAGGTGACAGCTGCATATTTTCTGGCAACTCTGTCTATTCTCAGTCTCTCCGGTGCCGTATATTGCTTCTTTAGAACCACAGTGAGGTGCAATAATTTGTATTGGACGACAAATGATTGTAAAGGCCGATTATGTGACAATCATTCGAAGCATTTATGCACAACATTAAATCAGGTTGAGTGAACGAAACTACTTTTAAAGCTTGTTATACATGTTCTAAAGAAGAAAGGTAAAGGTCTCAATATATCATTTTTATTGCAATGGGAGTTTAGTTTGAACCCTGCATGACCAAAAACTTACCAAGAAACATTCTTGTACTATTTTAGTAATCTATACAACTCATGTCATGCAATGTATCGTTGAGTTACAAAAGTATATAATACCTAACAATTTAACCAGACTTTTTCAAACAAGAAAATGACCTGAAAGTCAGAAATTGCCCCTAGTGATGCAGTTTTGTGATTGATGAAGTGCTCGCACAGGCATGTTTCGTTGACCTTGGCCGTTCGGCATATCAATCGGAGCTTGATGATGATTCAACAACACCAACCACCCTATACTAGAGACCCCATCGCGGTACTCGATGATTTCCTCTATTAAATGCACAATCTACAGCCTCCACAGTATGGCACCACCAGAGTAGCGGGGTAGCGCGCGCATAATATGACACCCCTTCCCGCATTCAGTGGACCTTATTTTGCATTCGTCTTGTTATTATTTTTTTAAATTTCTGCTGCAGTTTCTTTGTGATCGAGCCGCCCCACAAGGCGAAGGAAGGAAATAAACAAAAAACACACACTTGCGTCGACACATGAGCGCAAAGGATGGCAGCCATCAACACGTGTGATTGCGCAGGCTGCTTAGAATGAGAACGGGGTGGCGGCAGTGGCATCGGAAGGAGATTGTTAACAGAAAAGGCCATCTCATAACGTTCCTTCCGTGCGCGATGCATGTAGAAACAGTGAAGCACAGGCTTGACATCCACAGCGTGCATATTTTTAATAGCAATAAAATGGTTTCAGGAAGTTTTATGGCAAATCTACAAAAAATGCAATTTTCACGCAATTAACAGAAGATATAATTGCAATAAATCTTTTAAAGAAAGGCTTGAAACATTATATCAAGTTTTGTTGACTTCGAGCATGGTGTACAAACCCCTTAACACGTTGACTGCCAAGCATTTTTTTGTGGAATTGCCTACCAGGCCAAGCGTTTGCCATAAAATTTTGCTGGCTATTATTTCTACTATCATTAATGCTTATAAAGTTAGTTAAACCATAAGTTTGCGTAAAACCAACCACAAACTAAGCTTCAAAAATAACAAACCTTAAAAACTGCGGAAGATATTTTCAGTAATAGCTTTTTTGAATGTAAGTTTGCTATAAAAATGATAGCCATGGCCTGCCAGGAAACATCACTGGCTATCAAAAATGATAGCCACGGCAGTCAACGTGTTAATTCTGTGTGACCGGGTTGATGCAAATTCCGACATTCTAATCTAATCGTTAGCGAGAAAGTTGCAACTATTTCAACGCGGCAGTCAATAAAATCCAATCCTGCACAGATCAAACTCGAACTGGCGTGGGACGATTAACAGCTCAGACTCATGAAGCAAATGCGCGCCAACGACCCCGGCACCACGTAACACGTCAGCACGCTCTCGCTTCGTCGTCGTCGTCGTCGTCTGCGGCAAAAGCGCAGAAATCAGCGTTCGATAGCCTCCCTCCCCGCCTTATTACCATATTGCTAATTAATTTTCAATGTAACATCTAGCCGCCACCACGACCAACGTCATCCATCCTTAGCCCCAGCCCCGGGCCGGGAGATGATCACGTTCGCGAGCGAGGGAACACAATCGATTAACACATGCGCGAGGAGTTGGTGTACGCGCGCGCTGCGACACTTGCGCTCCACCACTACCGTGGCTGCTGTAGCTGCTGTTTAACGTTTGCTCACGTTTTGCCGCGGAAAACGAGCCCCGGATCATCCCGCGGGGAGCCACGGGGCGGTGGAAAATTGTACTGTCAGCCGTACACAAATCGCCGCCGGGTTGAGATTTGTGCTGGTAAAAGTACGGTAGACGAGGCTCCATTGATGTCTTTCCCTGGCGGCAACGCTGGCTGAATCTGATTGAATGAGATCAGCGGCGCAGCCAGAGAGACTCACAATGGACCGCCGTAAGCGGTGTGGAGATATCGAAATGGCGAAAAGTCGGAGAAGGGGTGAGATATCATATATACGAGAGAATATACGACAAAAACTGATGACTCAAGCAGAAGTCAGACTTTCCAGCAGACCGTTCCAAGACCGATCGCAAATCCAAGTACGTTGGCATAAGTGTAGAAATTCGGATAACACATCCGCAGAGTGTTGGTCCTCACCTGATAGAACCGGTACGCAATCCCAACTGGAACGTCATCAACATCCATGTATGCAAGAGTGACTCGACTATATAGCTGCACGGGGCGAATAAAGTCAAGGGAAACCAGAAATGGCTAGTCAAGACTTCCGAAGAGCTTTGCAGTACTAATAATCTCTTTGAAAAGATGATGCATCCATTCGCAACACAAGTGAACGAAACATCAGGTAATACTACTAGCTCGTATAACCGCTTATTAATTTATTCAAACTACCAATTATCTCATGCAGCAACTTTCTGTTGCTTCTTCAAAGATTGCTTTGAAGCATGTTTTTGTATTTTTGAACAACAACTACGAAGAACAACTACAAGCATATGGATCGACACTTGTACGTCATCGATTTTTTTACTGGTACTGGTACTGATTTTCTGCAGTGTTTATCTAGTCAAAATCAACATGTAATGGAAGGACCTGGTAATAATGGAACAGGTACTTCTTTAGTGATACTTATTGATTAATTGATTTTAATTGATTTAAGAAGTTACACTGACATTAATCTTTCTATAAGATTCCATCCAGTTTATGCATCTGAAAAATTAGATAAACATTAAGATTATCAGCTTACATCATCTTTGTTATCCCACCAAGATGTATCCACTTTAGACTAATTTTTAAAATATGACTCAAATTCATAATACAGATTAAAAACAGATTCGCCAAGTTTAGCCGAGAAGTTTGACCAAATTTGAAGAAACGCGCTAAAAACTCGTGCGAACTCCTCATTGCTCGCTTTAAACCCCACGCACAACAAAACCATGACGTGGAAGACTGTTTGTGGTGGACAAATATTTGCCGACCCGCATATGTATCTCTCGAGACGCGGCGTCTCGAAACGGAGAGGGTTCTGCATTTTTCATAAGCGTTTTCCATCATTGCGTTCCCCAGGACATCAAAAGTGCTGGGCCTGCGTCACGTGTGCAAGGCTGCCGTCTCTTACGACGAATTACAACATTATTGCAATGTAAGATATTACGTCTGATTAAAAAAAACCTTCTTCCGAAACCTGTTCAAACACGCACGATCCTATTTGCTTCCTGAACGTTCCAGCAACACACCTTGTGCCAATGGATGATCTCAGTCGAAAAACCGGTGAAGTGTGTTTGCGCCGCGGTTATATCATCGTTCTCCAATTGAACACCTTCTGGTGCAAAGAATTCCCCGCGCTGTGATCAGTGTCGTCGTTTAAACAAATAAAAAAAAAGCTGACCGTTTAAGTAGCCCAACCAGGGTGGGGGGAGAGTTAAGAGAAAGAGCGTGTGTGAGTGTAGAATTGGTGATTTTTATTGACATAAACCCCTTTTTTGCTGCAAACGCATAGTGACGGTGGTCACTGGATGATGTTGAAGAGGTGACTCACGGTGGGAACGGTTTTGAGAGCAATTTTTAGGAGTTTGGAGGAGTTTGGAGAGCAGTTTTGTTCTTAATTATCCACATCATGCAGCTGGCGAATGGCCAGAACCGGAGGTGAACCGGATATGATTTATTAGACTTTGTTATCATCAAGCAGCTCAGAAGAAGGTTACATCTCTCGCGATCCATACAGAGTAGTGTGATACAATGCTCGGAAGAGTGAAATTTATCGTTCGCGTCACATGATCATTTTCCAACAACCTTGTCCAGAGGGTTTGCCACATTGCGATATCTTAAAACCGATTTGAAAAACAGTTTCAAAAAGTAATCTTCAATAAATGGGCATTAATGTTCCCCCTTTTGATGATGCTGTACTACTGGCTAGCTCGTCAAGTTGTGCAAGAGTCGAAATAATCGTCCCCTTTCCCACTCCCTGCCAATCAGCGGACTCATCGAACAAGGTGTGACAAGCTCGTTAGTCAACCGGCCTCCTCATCAGTGCGCACACAGATGTTTAATCTTACGATCGCAATCGTTACGAAAGGCCTGCCCGGTACGGTACGTACGCACGGTGTGTTGCGTCGCTCTTATCAACACCGGCACCGTCCCCGGGTGGAGTGGCACGCAATCATTTTACGCAGAAAAAGGCATGACCGATTTCTGGTCCTGACACTGGAGCAAAAGCAGATACGTTATCATCACACAATCCTGCCCGGGTCGTACGCAAGGGGATTACGTGTGGGAAGCGCTGTGCTATCTCTGATGCATTGTGATGCTCTCCAATTGCTGCTGATGATTTAAATTGAAATGGTACGCGGATGATGTTCAAAATCCAAGGGACGAGGTGATTTGGAGGTAATTAGTGAATATTTGCTGCATGTTGTTCATCGTGAACTGCAAGTTCTTTGATAAAAAGTCTCCATAATCAAACGTACTCCACAACCGTAAGTTTTGCGATACCTTCTTTTGGCAATGTTGTTTCTTGCACCTCTCAGATCTTGTGTTTAGGACGCTAGAGAGCATTTAGCGGTCGCGAGTGGTAACAAATACAAATACAAATACAAATACACCACCGAGTCTTTAAGAATGTATTATCAGAGATCTTCTACCTCAAGGACATCAAAGATCTATATCAAATTTTTGGATTTGTCTGTCTACTGCTCATTATTGTGACAAACAGGTCCATTGCGAGATTCCATATCCATGTTCTATGCTGTAAGTGAATCCAGTTCCTGGTAAATACTGATGAACTAGACCTTTGTTGGTTTGTTGGAGGATGCCTCTGTTTGAAAATCAAAGACGTAAACATCAAACTGTTGCTACCACTAACTAATACTAGTGGCCTGAGAGGCGCCTTTAAAGTTGTTGAAAACTTCACCTATCGTAGATCAAACGTTAAACTCCAAGAAACTTTACGACTCTCCGTGGGAAAGACTTAAATCGCATCAGTGCACAAGTCCGCCTCTAAGACCTGGACTATTTTAGCTTATGAAGCATTGCGAAGGAAATCCGAAACTTTCCGAAGGAAATCCGAAATCTTAACCACGTTTATGAGCTAATTGGTCACGTATTTGAAGATCTTGGTTCTTTATACGTTTGACGATACATGGTAGACATGATGTACAGTATCGAACTCTGTAAGTTGTCCGATGGCCTCACTTTCGTGCCATATTCGTCGGGATGATCATGTCTGCATGGGCATGGGCCGGATTTGCGAACCGAACCGAGGGAGCTTCTTCCCAAATCATCGTAACAGTTAACGCGATAAAAATGACATTGTAAAGTTGACTTCGAACAGGAAATGCTCTCCATATCGAACGCCAATTCCTAGCTTCCATAACTTAACAATATAAAATTAAAATGAACAAGTTGGACAATAATCTACAGTGCATGAAACTACAGCGGTGAGGAAAGGGTGGAACAAATATAGGAAGCACACATAAGAGATTGAAGCATTAGGCATGCGTTACCAGCAAAGGTGTTAATCGGTCGCGAATCTTACCTTTCAGGCGGTCCAGCGTTCGATGACAGATTGTTCTCCATGAATCCGGGTGCGCACCACGACGACGACGACGATGACGACGACGACGCCACTCACACGGAGAAGCCCGCCGGAACGATCCTCGTCGCCGCGCGGATGGTGGCCTTCACGGGCGAAACTTTAGCTGTTTTCTGTTTGCTGTTGTTGTTCTGATTTCTTTCTCCAGTACTAACGCGCACGGAGGACGTGCCAACCTCCGGGAGAAGGAAGGGCCACGACGAGATTGGGCCCCCTCAGCTAGGTTCGCATGCGGTGGCCTCGCTAGTGTGGAACCGAAATTTGCCGGCGTCGTCCTCCACGTCCGCCACCAGCGCCAGCTTTCTTCTTCACACGATGGCGGCGATGGTGGTGGTGGTGGTGTTGCTGCTGGCGCACACTTCCTCCCGGTGACACTGTGTGGGCATTCGCGTTCGGCAAAACCGGAACGGGAAGCACCGGAAAAAGGACACACTGTTTGGAGTTTCACAGCAGGACACACAAACACGATATTTCACGACATTCACTCACTACAGTACGGAAACAACTTCACGGATGGGTTATAAAGAAGGCGGTTTTCACACACATTCACACACAAACTCACACAGGAAAATTCCAAAAGGAACTGCACACGACATTCGGAACGGGTAAAAGAAAGAGAGGTTTAGATTAGCGACGCAATGGTAAGCTTAACATTAAATCACACATAGTGAGAACGCACTGTGCGAAATTCTCACTCCCGGTTCACTTTTTCACTGTCGATCTTTTCTTCCTTTCCACACTTGGTTGAAATTTGGAGCTTTCTTGTGATTCATTATCGTCAGCGCACAGCAATCCAGATACGAACGACGATGATCCGCCTGTCACTTTTGACAGTGCGCACACGCACACATGCAGGCGGCCGTAAGCATCATCCAAAACCGCGATCGATCGCGCTTGCGAGGAAGATGACGGCGGGACGGCAGAGACAAACACACAGCCTGCTACTTCTTCTTCTAATCCACCACACAACGGGTTGATTCCACCACGAAACGCACACAAACGAACGGACACGCTCGCGATCTCGCACGCCACGCACACACACAGCGCGTGAGCGAGAGGTCGCGCGCGATGATCTCTCGTGTTTGTCTACTTTCTCACTCACTACTCATCTCGCGCTTCCGTGCTTCCGTTTTCTCACATTCAACTAGGCGAATATTCACAATTTAACTTTTCACACATTCCGCGCAGGTACGCATTTCCACTATCCGCAGCGCACACACGCACGCGGGCTGATGAAAACGTACATTGCCATTTTGCTGCTAATGGTTCAGATGATGATGGTTTGGTGTTTTGTTGCTGCCATGTGTGTGCGTGTGTGGTATCACTTTCCATTGCTTTTCCTTTTTGCAAGACAACAACAAAAAAACAACCACTCTGTCGCTTCCAAAAGCACGCACTTTTCTATCTGGGAGAGGGGTTTGCAAGTGTTGCAAATATGCTGTGTGTGCGTAGGTGTGCATGTGTGTGTGTGTGTGTGTGGTTGGCTGTGGCTTTTCGCCACCCAACTCTTTATTTACCCTCCTTTTCCTTCAGCTCCTTTCCGGGTCCACAACCCTGTTTAAACATACTCATATGCACACAATTGCTGACGACACACACAAGAAGCGTGAATCGCTTCTTTTCTTCCAGCTCCCCGTTTCTTGTTGTGCAGTTTTTCTTCTTCTTCTCTTGCTTTCTCTCTTTCTCACGCTCGTACACTCTCTCCCCGCGTTGTTCGGGCACAGTTTTATCTTAAGCATATACTACTTTCACCTTTGGCGTCATCAACATCACATTCGCTAAGAGATAGTGCCGAGAGAGTTCATTCACAAGCGATCGAGCGCGGTGGTGGTGGTGGTGGATACGGCAAAGAAGAGGCCAATTATTATCACAAATGGCCCGAACGACCCCGGAGAGCTAATCTAATTTGATGTTTTTAACTCCCTCCTCTGTCGCGATCAAGGCCTACTGAACCACCACTGCGCGTTGTTGCCTGGCTACCCCTTGCTGGGGGGCTCTAATGGAGTTGTGTGTATCCACACCACCATCCGAAATAGCCCGGCTGATGCTGCTGCTGATGCTGCTGCTGACGTCTGAGTGCGTTTTGGCTTTGCCGATAATTTTATCACAGCGCGATTTCTATTTTCAAACCCACGCTCGACACACCATCCTGTGCATTTATTAATTTTACTGTTTTCCAAATAATGCCCCCCCCCCCCCCCCATCACGACGCGTATAACCCAAAAGGTGTGATTTCCACAAATGAAGGTGGGAAACACGTGCGAATTTGTTATTTTAATTGCAAGAGTCACTCATCTCGAAGCTCTTGGAATCTATTCATCATTCCAAAAGGTACGTCCTTCGGGATGACACTTGAAGGAACTTGAAGTTATTTCAAGTAAATGTGGCTTGAGCTTATCATTTCAACGTCCAGAGCACAACCGGATCGATCTTGCGAATTAGATCCAGATCTCTCACGTACTGAACGTACAGCTACCCGGAATTCAAGGTATTCAGCAGATCATGCTGAAACTGCATCTCAAACTGTGATTTAGTCATAACAAACCCGGATCCCATCGCCAGATGATCAGAATCAAAACAGATCTCCATCGGAATGAATCCGACAAGAGATGAATTTCCAACAAATCTGGTAAAATCTAATCGAAACTTCGATGAAGCTTCACGAGTCGTATTGTAATGTGGTAAACATTTCCCAGGACTTTCTTAGAAATTTCTGCAAAATTCTCATGCCTTATTTTTCGTAACCTGCATCCATTCCATTCATTCTAAGGCAGAAAGAACAAAAGTAAACGACTTCCATCCTGGAGTACTGTTTGCTTCCGCCTTGACTTGGCTCCAGTATAGATTCGGAACGATCTCCTTCGTGTCCTTAGTGTGATCCCGATACACTTCTGTGCTAACCACTTCTTCCTAGCTTAAAACATTTGATAATCCTATACTGATGTCCATCCACTGCTTGATCTTGATCATACTTGCAGCCTTATTTTCTAGATCATCAACATTCGGCGAAGTGTTCACATTTACTAGAGGCATCGTTCTGATGTGCTGTGAGGGGATAAGAAACAAAATACGAATCGTCCATAAGAACCTTTATTCCTTAACTTTGGCTACAAGATTCTAGATCCGTCCTAATTTGATGATTGGAGAAAGTTTGGCATGAACCAAGCGTTCTTGTTGGCCAGCGTCATCACTTTCAGGATTCAAGAACACGCCTTTATAGCATACATAATCAAATTCACATGTGTCCAGCATAACGGCAGCAATGGCCACCATGGACAAGCAGGAATTGCGGCAAAAACTTCGCCACATGTTTCTGTTTAGCAACGACAGCGTAAAACTTGCACATTGTGATGCGAAAACAGAGATAACAGCGCGTAAGAACCCCTTTACAACTGGCAAGCTTCCTGCATGCACACTTTAATGTTTAATGGCCGACGGGCGAAGTAAAAAAAAAAACAGATAACACACAATAGTTGTAGAAGAACGTTCTCCCTATGTCCCTTTTACCGGGACCGGACAAACCACCCCCGCTGAGACATTAACCCTCCCTCGTGTAAGGGCTGCCTATTGGGTGTGTGTGTGTTCCTTTTCCTTCCTGTACCATTCGTTCTTCCGGTTCGTGCCAAATCCAATTCCAATTTGCATACGATCCTCTCTCCCACCCACTTCGCGCTGTCCGAGAAAGAATGCTAGCGGAGAACGTTGGTGTGCGTGAGCGCATCGGTTTCGGCATTGTCTGCGCACAAAATGCATGCTGCAACACTATACGACGAGATCGACGGGGTTGTTTTTTTTTCTCGATCGCTGTTGCAAGTTGTATGGTTCCATTGCCTTTTCTCTCTTTCTATAGCAACTCTTAAATTGAGATCAAAGGTAAGTTTGCGATTAGTGCGCGATCGCCTATTGTTCTGCCTGCAGCTCCTCAACGCATATGATTAGGATCATAATTAATTAGATTGTAGATCGTGTGAAAATTTTCACAGCCTCATGCACGCACACATACAGCAACACACGCTGAGATCGCTGCCCTTTGTACCGAGCAGCGGTGGCGTGTGGAACACGGAAAGGGCTTAAAACAGCGCCAAACTGCGCGCTAACTCGCGGGGTCCACTGCCTGGAAGGGCAGCACCCGTGAAAAGCACGTACGATGCGACTTCCACCAACACACGCCCTCCCAAGGGGTGATCGATGGTCGGTGTGTGTGTGTGTGTTTTCCCCACACGAACGGCTAAAAGGAGTCGGACAAATATTTACAATTTCACCCATCTAGTGTTGTGAGTATGCGCGCTCGTGTGGTCCCTCTGAGGAAGCTTTTCAAGAGTTCAATTTGATGTTGAATCGTTATGAATCATCCAAATCCGAATCTTCCCTTGCTCCGCTGGCTGTTGACAGGAAATGTCTTTCGATATCTGCCCGGAACGATGATCTAAACATTGCTGGAACATAACATCGAACCAAAGCGTGTCGCACCAGCACCAGCATTACGATGATGGAATCTTAAAACATAAAAAAAAACTAAAATGAGTATGTGTGTGTGTGGGTGAGAGAGTGCACTAGACATACAACACATTGCCCCCTGAGCGCTGTCTCGTAGCATAAGATGTGCAATCTGGGGCGAGATTCGTGGCAAAACCATCGCTTCACTAATCAGTCCACAACCACGAGTTTTGCAGACGATCTTGTTGAACGCACGGATTTGTGATTGAAGCAAAAAAAAACGTCAAAAAGCACAGAACGCCCAGAATCTGAATCGCAGCAGCAGACGCGTTTTTATTGCTCTCTTGCCATCTCCCTCTAACCTGCGAATCCACACAAGAAGCACGGCAGCTGCCTCTCCCGTGTGTTTGTGCAATGCGTGCGGCTGCTCTCTCGCTCTTTCCCATCGACGAGCAGCAGTGCGGTGAGGCAATCGACAACATCTCTCGCACACAACCATACCGCGTCGGCGGCTGTTGTTTCATGTGCGGAAACCGCACCGTTTTCCATGCGCGAACGAGAAGGAAACACCCGCATTCCCACACGTTTCCGCACACACGCAGCAAGCTCAAGGAACGCACGCACACACACGCGCGCCCATGCATATATCCAAGCGTTCAACAATGGATGATGGAGACCTCCATAGCACTCACACACAGGCAAGCGCGTTCCCCGTCGTCGATGGAGAGAAGATTAAATCGCTTTTTATGCTTCCATTTCGATAAAACACACCTTTCTTCTTCTTCCCACCCGATCACGCACGCACGACGTCACGAACTTTCGATCCAGCACGACGAACAAAAACGCCACGAAAGGTACAACAAAATGAGGACGACGTGAGCCACCATTTGCACCATGATGTGTTTGCTCACTCCAGCCGTGTGTCTCACGCGCGATGGAGGGATGAGGATCGCGCTCACTCACTCGCTTCTCACCACCGCGTTGCGTTTACGAGATCGCACTGATCGCTGATCATAATTCTATTTGATTTTTCCCCCACTTTTGGCACTTTTTCCAAACGCAGAACAAATGATACGCGGCCACACACGGTCAACTCGCGATCGAATTCATGGGAAGAAGCAAGAGGACAAAAAACTATTCTCCACATCCGTACACTACTGTTCACACATACACACACTCACTCACTCACACGTCGGTCGACGCACAAAAGAAAGAATGGAGCCCGTTCCTCCACGGTAGCGCTGCAACGCTTTCCACAGTGGTATGGAAACGCAATTTTGAGACGTCTAAAATGGGTCTAACTGCGCGCAGAAGAAATGCGTTGCAGAGTGCACTTTTTTGCATTCGACGCTAGGTTGGTAGGCGTTGCCTTCTTCTTGCTGCCGTCGTCGCCGGAATATTTCACGGGTTTCACGACCAACTGCAACACGCACACACTGACGTCTGCCCGCGGGGCCAACACAACACATGACCGTGGACGATGATGGAGCAGCGCTGATCACACCAACGAATCACACACACACGCACACACATGGAGACGGAAACGGGATGATGTCAATACCATTTTTCCCGTCTTGCCCCTGGCGATCGAACAACTTTGCGATCCTAGCGCACAGCAGCTAACTTAATATTTCAAACTCGCGCGAATGATTCCAACTTTCCACGCCCATGTTTTTTTCACCGTCGATGCTATTCACCGAGCAGATGAAACGCGTCCAACATGCGTGGCGGCTTCTTCTTCCACCAACACACGGAACTTCAACACTGAAATCATCGTTCTCGATCTTTACGCACAAAACCATTGGATCCAGTTATTCCGAGAAACAGGATCGCATCGTAAAAAAAGGGGCAAAGTACAATCTTTAAAGCAATCTTCAGCGTCACACGACTTTCTCTCTCGATTGTTTTTTTTCCAGAGAAACCTTTCCTCCCGATGATCTTGGAGCAGGAAAACTGTACCGTTTAGATGTTGGTAAGTAGAAAACACGGTTTTTTAACAAAAACTCCGGCAGCGTAGCAGCGTGACCTCCTCTCAGTTCGATTTTTTGTTTTTTTCTCAAAAAACAATAACAAACAACAAAAAAAACTGACAAACTGTCAAAACGAACTGCCAAATCTGACAACATGGCTTCTCCAGCCTCCACTGCGGCAAAGTGGGCGACCTTGTGAGCGACCAAAGAGCGAGCGGAAGCGAAAGAGCGAGATGAAAGAGAATGATCTCGCGAACAAACGTCCACGCGCTTCGCTGGTGGGGATAGGGCAGCGTGTTTGGGGGGAAAGAGATGCAGAAAGAGAAAACCGCCGGAGCCGGGAGAGGAAATTGTGCCCGCACAATAGAGCAATAGCTAGAAATTGGACAAATTTTAAAATATTTCAGTGAGGCCCATTCGAACATTATTTTCTCGTTCGAGCAGTTGTCTCGCTAAATGGGTCTTGCGAGAAAGAGGGCAATTTTATGAAAGATCCCTTTCTTTTGTAATACTTTTTTGATTTTTTCAAACTCATTTCGAAAATTCAAGATTTCGAGATAATTTTTCGAGTCAAAAAACCGTAGAAAGCGTCCGCTTAACCTTCTGCTTGACATGCAGTTTGTCGGGAAGCCAACAAATTATTTAGAATTGATAAAATGTATCTTCAATTATTTTATTTGATGCCGAAATTTGGCATGAAACGAAAAATTACAATCCAATAAAATAAAAGAGAAACTCCATTTGCTGTATAATTTACGCTAGGTACAGTTTGACTCGCACGTGTTAACGTAAAGTGCTACAAATATGGTATGGAAAAAGCAGCGGGAAAACGTTCAACTAAAACAAAAACTCAATAAATTTACAGCATAACTTTGCTTAACTAGAACATTTATATTTTCCGAACTTGAAGTGGAATTGAGGAAAAACACGCTGCCTCGCTCAATATACAAACTCCCGGGGAAGAAAACTCAATCACGCAAACGCAAAGCAGCACACTGAAACCGGAATCATTTGCCATCGCACGATTTCTGTATCTTCCGTCCTATCCAATCGAACTCCTGACCGTTTTCCAGCTCCGAATCGTCCGAGCTATTGTCCGAATCGGAATCGTCATCGTCGTAGTTGTATGAGCCCATGCCCGGCAGTATGCCGATGACTCGCATGGCCATGTTGGGCGGATCCGGTTTAGCCGTTGGTTTACTATCTGCTGCTGGCTCAGTGTCGTTTTGCTTCGCGGGCTCTTCGCTGGTGGGCTTTGTTTCGGGTGCGGCAACTTTTTCAGCCGGTTCACCCGATACTTTCGGGTCTGTTTCCGGTTCCGCTTTGCGCTTTCGTACCACTCCGGCCAAAATTTGCTTCTGGCTCAACCGTGTGCTAGTGACGGGTGTTTTTGTCGGTTTCGGTTTGGAAACTTGTTGTTGTATTTGCTGAAAATGCCGATAGAGATTTTCGAATTATTGCGAAAAGCGGTTGAATCACGACTCATATATGTTACCTCATCGAGCCTTTTCTCTTGAAGGGTTGCCACCTTTGCGCGAAACTCGTTCAACTCTTTCTGCTCCTCCATGTGCGCTTGCCGTTCGGCTTGCATACGGTTTTTGTCCACCAAATCTAGAAATTCAACCTCATCGTCATCCAAACCTTTGATCATGTTCTCTGTGGAAGCCAACAGGAAAAACAATTAACGGTTTATCGTTCACCGTATGCATCGGAACGTAGCGCAGTGTACGCACTTAGTTTGTGGGCCTCTTCGAACTCGCTGTCCTTCTTATGTTTCTGCTCCTGGAGCCTCTCGTACAGTGAACGCGAATCATACTCGTCTTCTGGAGCCTCTGTTGAACAATTGTATGTGATCACAGAGAATATTTAGAACAGAGCTGCCTTCTGAGGATAAAGAGCACAACACCACCATACCTATTGGTTGGTCCGCGGTGCGAACTTTTTCCCATTCCTCCTGTCGTTTACGCCGGGCCTCGGCAAGTTCCGTCTCGGTAACAAACCCGCTCGCCATGATGCTGTTTGGAAGGGAAGGGGCTGAGGGATTTACAGCCAAAAGAACGTTTTTGGTGCAGGAAAAACAAGGTGAGCTAAAAACTAGGCAGAACGGAATACACAGGATCCACAAAATCGATTTGTTTACGTTTTTACCCAAACAACATTTTGCTATGGAGAATTTTGACAGCTCCCGTTAAGGACGAACGCCGAAATGGGATACGCCCGTTAGTGGGGTATTCGGCGTACGAAAATTGATCGCTTCACAGCCAACGTACACTTGTCGGATGACAGCGGACGCTGCCATAAAACGGCCGGCGTCCGCTGTGACAGCCGCCGTACACTTGTCGGACGCTCCCATAAAACATACGGCGTCCGCTGTCAAACTCCATACAAAATGAGGCCCGCTGTCATCCGACGCGGTTTGACGCGATCCGATGCGTTCGATTTTTGTATGGATTTGACAGCGGACGCCGGCCGTTTTATGGCAGCGTCCGCTGTCATCCGACAAGTGTACGTTGGCTGTCATAATGTTAGAAAATGGCTTTCTTTTATTTTTAAGGGGTATAATACAGCGCAGTTTTCCTGAAAAACAGCTGAAATTTTCGGTCGAAATCGAAATTCGCCATACATCTTACCGATTGTTGTCAAATACTTGTAATATAAATTTAATAATACTCCATAAAGCGGGCTTACACTTAAATATAACTAAATGGCTCAATTTTGCCAGTATCGGTTTAGTTTCTGCTACTGTTTGAAAGCGTTCTTTGGTCTATAACGTTAATTGTGTCCTTACAACGGTCATAAAGCGAATAAAACATCGAACACACATGGAAAACGACGTAGTTTGTTCCAATTTATAATTGTAGATCTAAAGAAATTTACTGCGGGGAACAACGGTAGGTTGTTATTTTTATTCATGTACATATGAAAAATAATATAAAACTACTCATCCAAATATGTTGCTTGGGTCCTTCGCTTGCACAACGTTCACTTGACAGCAGTGAAAACATTGCCCCCTCTCCCTCCCTGTACCCACAACCGTTGACAGTGTTTTGCATTTTTTCACCATCTGTCCGTTGTTCCGTCATTGTTTATTGCCCCATAACATCATCATCGTCATCATCATCATCGACGACTCGAAGGAAAGGAAGGTGAATTTTTCGTGTGTTCGCAGCGCCCGCCTGGCACCTGCACCGTCGTCGTCCGTGGGAAAAGTGTTACTCCAAGCATCGCCTGCGTGGCTTGTCCGTGCTGGTTCTGTGAAGGTTCAAACATCCGTCGCCATGATACTGCAAAACCATCTCGAACGGGGTGTCCGCGTTAAAGTGGGCCAACACTTCGGGACGATTCGATACGTGGGCGAGGTAACGCAATTTGGTGTAGTGGCTCGCGAGAGAGTGCATTTCCAAACGTTTCCCCAATTTCCCCAATTTTCGTTACCCACAGGTTCCAAACACCGATGGCGAGTGGATCGGTATCGAATGGGACGATCCGGAGCGGGGCAAGCATTCGGGCAGCATCAACGGAGTGCAGTACTTCCAGACGAGGTGAGTACGAGGGACGGATGGATGACTCACCGTCGGTCGAGCATGAAACGAGTGTGACGGGGTGTTGTTTTTGTTTGTCACCGTCACAGTTCACCGCGGGCTGGCTCGATGATCCGGAGCGAGAAGCTCGCCAAGTTCCAGACGCTCGAGCAGGCCATCACGGAGAAGTACATCGTGACGGAGGACACGCTCCGCCTCGACGCGGAGATGATCCGGGCGGTGCAGAAGCAGCTGCACGCGTCACTGTTCGAGATCGTCGGCATGGAGAAGGTGGGCGGTAAGCAGAGCAACTTGCACCAGCTGGTGGATGTGTCGGTGCGCTACTGTCCGGTGAATGCGGCCGGCGATCTGCGCAGCCTGGTCAACCTGCAGATGCTGGACGTGTCCTCGACGCTCCTGTCAAGCTGGACCGTCGTGGCGAACATTGCCGAGCAGATTCCGACGTTAAAGGAGCTGAATCTATCGTAAGTTTACTATCAACCGGTGCGAATGAAGGCTCCACTAACCTCTGTCACTCTACTCACCCACAGAAACAACCGCCTGGTTGATCCGTACGAGGAACAAATCAGTGTGCTAGCACAAAAATTCCAAAACATTCGCAAAATCATTCTCCGCAGCTGCGGGCTCGGTTCGTGGAGCGAGGCGGTCCGGCTGGCCCGTATGTGGCCCGCCATCGAGTGTCTCTCGCTCGAACAGAACGGCCTGGCGTACGTCGAGGACGAGGCGCCCTATATCGTGGCCCTCTCGCGGCTCAAGTATCTCGATCTGCAGAACAACGCGATACGCGACGCGGAATCGATACGCAGTCTCGGCAAGCTGCCCGCGCTGGAGGAGCTTCTCCTGAACGGGAACGGCATCCGGGAGCTGCGCCTGGCCGAGGACTGTCCACACAACGAGAAGATCGACCTGTTCCGGCAGCTCCGCACGATCTACCTGCGCGACAATCCGCTCCAGGACCAGTGCAGCGCGTTCAACGAGCTGGACAAGCTGGCCCGGCTCGAGCACGTTACGCTCGATCCCGATCCGTCCGTCAGCTACGAGGAAACGGTAGCCCGCTGCGTCGGTTCGATCGGCGGGCTGCGCATGTTCAATCGGGCCACGATCGGGGAGAAGCTACGCCGCGATTCCGAGTGCGACATGTGGAAACTGTACGCGACCGCGTGGGCGGAAGTGCGCAACGATGCGCAGCGGCTGAAGGCGTTCTTCAAATCGCACCGGATGTATCCGCGCGTGATGGAGCGTACGTGAAAGCGCGTCGCGAACCTTCCCGGTGCGCACAGTCACTAACAACGCCCTCTCCCTCTCTGTCGGTCTCATTTTCAGGGTTGGGCAGCCCGGAGCAGTTTCTACCGGACGCCTCGCGCAAGGTGACGAACATGATCAACCTGCATCTGCTGCACGAACCGACTTCGGAGCGGCGCGAGAAGAAGGTCCCGAAGCGCATCAATCTGCACACGCTGCAGAACCTGATCGTGAAGCTGTTCGGGCTGCCGGACTGCACGTCCACGCTGCGGCTGTACCTGCTCGACCGGAAGCGCAAGGTGCGCATTCCGCTCGAACACCACGCCAAGAGCCTGGACTTCTACTCCGTGGAGGACAACGACACGATCGCGTTCGAATGAGCGATCCACGGCCCGACCCTTTCCACATGACACCGGGCAGCGGGTGTTTTTTTTTTGAGATCAGGATGTTTTATTAAGCCTGTTTGTTGACGTGCGAAATTTAACACACACACAAAGAAAACACGCAATTCACCCTACACCGCCTTTCTGTGAAGATATTATAATTTTAGCGTTGATCGCGCCACTGTTTCTCTCACTATTCGAAACGTTGCTATACCTGTTTATTTAACTCGGAATAAAATCGCAACCGCACGGCCACACCCGTGCGCCGGTGCGTGAGTTGAAGTTTGAACATTGATTGAGCCGCGTTAGATTAGTTGAAAGAAAACAACACCATTTGCAATGGCCAACGTAAAAGCCAATGTCCATCGAAGTGTGCCGACGTGTGACGTTTGTAACATATGGTGCTTATCGGGGTTTATCGGGGTTATCGGGGTTTCTGGATGACCCGACGGGTCAAATTTTCGGGTATTCCCCAAACAATCGAGCGAGGCAGGCGAGCAAATAGGGTTCTCCTTTGATAATTGTTGATTCCATTTCCTCTACCGGTCCGCTCAAGTTGAAAGCCTGTAGAGATTACATCACTTTAAATTTGGTGAAATAATAATAAGAAAAGAAAAATTTAGGTTTCGTATCAGGCAGTCGAAGTCACGAATGCGGAATGTTAAGGTCAACGCCTTGATCGAGTTGCTGAGAGTGTATTTACCCGTATTGGCAACCGAAATTTGAATTTAATATATAGATCCTTCTAAGGACATAATTGTACCAAATGTATTCTACTCCATTTGGCAAAAATATCAAGAAAATTCTGAAACCGCTGTCGGTCTTGCAGGTTTTATACAGTTGAGTTTTATACAGTTTCAAATCATCAGCATTCATCAGGATGATAACATGAATAATACACCCCTAGTTGTGATAGCTCCGATTTAATACTTTTTATTTGGACCATACCCTATCTGAACTGACAAGCTGAAATAAATAATATTGTTTAATTTTAACTAACTCTTTCACATGTTGTTCGGCATCATGATCCGCTCGTTATGTTTGACTCGCTATGGCAAAAAGCAGCTGAGCGAAACTTTGTATTTGAACTCTGAGGCTAACATACTGTTGATTAACATGCATGCGTTGATTAACAACCGCTTTAATCTACAAACCACGCCCATTTCACATGATAACGTGTAATGATCTTTTACGCATTTTGTGGTGCCGCGAACTAAAACTTGAATGTTGGAATCAGTTCAATTTTCTGCGAGTTGTAGATAGGAAGTGCGTGCGAGCAGTATGAGGATGTGCTATGTGCGATTTAAAATGTTGGTCTTAATGACCGTCTGTGCTGTAAGTCATGGGTAAGTATGGCGCTGTGAAGTGAACTAACCAGATTTAGTGTATGTCTTGAAGCACATCAAATATTTCAGATTGTTGGTGGTGGGTCCCAATCTAATAGGACCCAACCAACAGTATAAGCTGACGATAATCAACAATAACGGAAATTGGCCTAAGGTGACTGTACAGGTGCTACTAGAAGGGAAAAACTTCTCATCCACGCAGAGAGTTGAAGTGACTCGTTTTCAATTGAAATCTGTGAACTTCCGGGTAAGACAGATTTGGTTTCTAATTTTCAGTGGCTCAGTCAATGGCTGATCTATATATGTTGATTATGCCAATTGGTTATGATCAACCATTGTCAGGGTTGCGCAGCTCTCAACTCTCGGTATAGTATACAACGTATCAAAAACCTCTACTTCCGAAATCTCCTGAAAACCCCGCGGCTTCAGTAAATCTCCTCTTTTTGCTGCTCAGATCATCTTAATGTTTTGTTGCTCATCTCTGATCTGTGAAGTTGTGAATATTTAGATGTGTTTCGTTGCTATTTTCAGATTCCAAATGTACCACCATCTTCAAGCATGAAGTTAACGATTGACGGAACCGATGGTTTCAATTTCCATAAAGAAGTAAATCTGGAAGTTCGAAGTAAATCGATTTCCGGGTTCATACAATCCGACAAGCCAGTGTACAAACCGGGTGATATGGTGAGATTTCGTGTGATCGTTCTGGATACGGAGCTGAAACCTCCAGCCAATTTAGAATCAATTCAAGTTACAATCATGGATTCTAAAGGAAACGTGGTTAAAAACTGGAACGCAGCCAAACTGTTCATTGGGGTGTTTGAAAGTGATCTTCAAGTAGCATCTGCTCAAATTCTGGGATCATGGAGCATCTCAGTGAAAGTGGGGGAAGAACATATCGTATCGAAGACGTTCGAGGTGAAGGAGTATGTGCTATCACCCATCGATCTACAAGTAGTACCATCGGTGATACCTCTAGCAGAACATCAAGGTTTGAACCTGACGGTTGCTGTCAAAGACTATTCTGGAAAGTCCTTGCAAGGATTGGCAAAGGTTGAGCTGTATGTGGAGGACCGAGAGCTTGGCCAGATGCAAGAGTTTGAAATGCATGGGCTGATTCAGAAATGGGTTCCTTTTAACAACGACGTCGAGGTGTCCGACAATCAGCAGAACGTGCGAGTGAGAGTGACGTTCATCGAGCAGGATACAAGTAAATGAGTAGTTTGAAATATACTCAATGGATCAATTGGGGATAGTGATGATATCTATGTGCTTTCGCTTACAGATCACACCGCAGTTCAAGAAACAGAGATTACAGTGTACAAATACCCATACCGAGTGGAGTTGGTTAAAAGCAGACCACAGTTTCGACCGGGCTTTCAATTTAAATGTGTACTTCAGTTCAGATACCACGACGGAACACCAGCGAAAGACATCTCTGGTAGAGTAGAAGTTGAGGAATTGGGCTACGAAAAAGAAGCAACGACCGATGATGAAGGTTTGATCAAGCTTGAACTGCTTGTAAATGAGTCTATCGAGCAATTTGACATTATGGTGAGTATTTATAGATATGTATATTACTAGTCTAATCTAGTTACTGTGTGACGTGAAACCGAAACTGATTGAGGTTTTCAACTCTTGGTAAGCCATATTAACCATCTCGGAACTGTCTTGAATACCCTGTGTACACATTTACACGATGTTCTTTACTATATAAGCAATGTTGCTTGTTTTGCAGTTTGTAGATTATGACTTTTTATTCATCGAAACTGTACGCAAAGTCCCAACTACTTCAAATATCTTTATAAACCTGGAATTAAAATCAAAGTGAGCAGATCCAATAACGGTTTTTTACAACAAGTTGTAATACATTCGAATCTTTCTTCCAGCTATACCAAACAAACTGAGCCCATCGATTTGGAAGTTACGTGCAATGAACGGATGGCTTTCTTCGTGTACTATGTTGTAACAAAAGGAAAAATCGTTGATTGTAGGCTTATCAAAACGGGCAAAGCGAACAAGCATCGCATAACAATCAATGCTTCTGAAAACATGTTTCCAACTGCCAAAATCATTGTGGCAACTGTGGACAAGAACGACAAACTTGTTTGGGACTCGTTAGATGTCGACTTCGCGCAGCACGCCAATCACGTAAGTAAGAAGTTATCGGTAACTCAGTGAGTTCGTTCTTGTCAGGTGCATGGCGGATACTGTTACGCCCTACAACAAGTTTTTGTTATTCACATCAGGACCGTCAGTCAGTTCCGAGGATTGTGTATCTAACTACTGGTACAATTAAATTGTAGAGGAAAAGCGGGTACGGAAGGTGTAATTACCCATTGGCTGTTCTGTCAACGAAGAGGACGAACGTTACTACTCTTATTCGTTGGCACAATAACCCCAACTAGCTTTTGGCCTGCCATTTATTGCTTTAACACACAACTTGTGGTACGTAAGACCTAGCCGTCTTTAATATCAAAGTTTTAATTTTCATAGTTTTCATATCTCCCATGAAATTCTGCTCGAGAAAGGTTTTCAACGCCTGGTTACGATCCTATCTGTTAACTCGATCTTACCAAGTTGGAATCGGCCCTCATTTGTCGCCGACGACATCAAAATGTTCACTACGATCAAGGACACCAGCGATCAAGGGCAGCTGCGACTCCAAACACTGCTAACGTTGTTTGACGATTGGTGCAGCTGAAACCAATTTCGACTATGAAAAATGCGAGTTAATAACGTTCAGTAGAGCTCGCAACCCAATACAGCAAAACTATGTTATGAACAACAAAATCCTAACACGCACATCGTGTATTCGCGACCTTGGTGCCTTGCTTGATGAGGAACTAACGTTCAACGAACACATCCAAAAGGTTATCAGCTAGGGCAAACCAAATATTAGGTCTTATGATGAGAATTTGCAAAGAGTTCCGTGAACCAATGTACTTGAAACCCGTATATTGTGCTATTGTGTCTGTCTCAGCTCGCTCCATTAGTCGGCTGGAAAACATCCAACGGAGATTTACACGTTATGCGTTAAGGAATCTACCCTGGCAGAACCGTGAACTCCCTCCTTACATCCAACGTTGCCTTCTTCTTGGACTTGAAATGCTAAATACCCGACGTAAAAATATTCAATGTACCTTTTTCTTTCGTCTCATTAGTGGACAAATTGACTCTTCCGATATACTAGCCGATATTAATATGTTTGCACCGTGCAGAACTTTATGAACTAGTTTTAATTTTCGTTCAGATCGTACTAGGACAATATATGGACAAAGCAATCCGATACAGCTTATGTGTCGTTCAAAGAGCGTCTCCATTTCCGTCAGGAGCCTTCAATAGGCTTCCGTTGAGATTAGGGTATAAGTAGAAGTTAAGATATTTGTGTAGACCGTCGTGGTTCGACAAATTATAACCAATAAAATTAAAATAACAAAACATTCACAACAAATCATTAAAAATTAACACTAGTTCATAATGATGTTGCTGCTTACATTTATTTCAGTTGGATATAATCGTTGAAAAGAATGTATTCAAACTAGGCGACGAGACTGAGTTTATATTACGAGGACGTCCGGGATCGTATGTTGGGCTTGCTGCATACGACATGAATCTTTTGGATGTCTCAAAACATCATGGTATAAATGTGAAGGATATGGAGGAGATGTACAACAGATTTCACGTAATTCATCCAAACGAGTTGGATTCATTCTCTGTAAGTATCAATTCTTTAACCGATCTGAAGTAGCCCTATCTGATACCGGAATGTTTTTTCCAGAGCACTGGCCTGTTTTTTAGCATCGATTCTTATACTGTGTTGGGTTTACGATCAACTGTTGCACCTTTTGGATATTACTCGAATCAACCTGAGACCAAAAGCATTCCAAATCGTTCGAGTTTCATGGATACATGGCTGTGGAAACACGTGACCATCGGGTCAACGCGTACGCACAAACTGAACGAAATGTTACCAAAAATGTCCGCGACGTGGTGCTTGACAGGTTTCACAATTCATCCCAAATACGGTTTGGGCATTGGGAACCCAATACAGATTAGAACGATATCACAATTCTACATCGAGGAAAACTTACCACAGTCTATAATACGAGGAGAAGAAACCGTATTGCAGGTTACGATATTCAACAATCTCAGGGATGAGCATATCGTGAACGTAACGCTACATAATGTAGCCAAAGAGATGGAGTTTGTTGGACGTCCGGAAACAGGTGAGTTACTAGCTTGCGTTATTTGCATTACTTGTGAGGTAGTAATTTGTGAACTAATTTTAGATGAAAGTTACACGAAATCTGTTAGCGTTCCACCCAATATTGGAGTGCCGGTTTCATTTCTGGTGAAGGCTCGAAAACTCGGTGAGATGACGATTCAAATAAAGTTAACGACAATGAATGGTTTGGAAATGGATGCCCTGGAGAAGGTGGTTCGAGTGATGCCGGAATATTTAGTGTTTAATAAGACATTGCCGAGTATTTTCAAGGTTCGATTTGGTGAATCATATTCAATGACACATCGGATGGATATAACCAACATATCCGGCAACAATTCGCATAAAATGTGGTTTAAGCTGTATCGTAAGTACTCCTGCTGTCACAGTATGTCCTCTTCACCCATTACAAAAAATCTATTATTTCAGCTTTTCTTTACATTCCAGTTATCGAAAACCCGGAAAATCTGCTTCCTACACCTAAAGAGTCTACAGAGTCAAACATGATTGATTTTATGATTAGCATAGCTGTTCTCGAATATCTCGAAGCAACAGATTCATCAGAAATGCTTGTGAAAAAAGATTTTCTAGAGATGGTTACAATAGGATATCAAACATTTATGAAGTTTCGTCAATCCAGCGGTGCATTTAGTAACAGTGATAGTAGCAATTCAAAGGGAAACGTTTTTATGACTGTGTTAGCCGTACAAACGTTGTCTTTGGCATCAAAATACATATGGGAAGCAGATGTGAATATGGTTTACAAGGCATCCGACTGGCTCGTATCAAGACAGCACAGCTCAGGGCGGTTCGATGAAGTGGGAGAGATAACT
Organism: Anopheles dirus; assembly: GCA_000349145.1. Lineage (NCBI taxonomy): Eukaryota > Metazoa > Arthropoda > Insecta > Diptera > Culicidae > Anopheles > Anopheles dirus. The sequence goes on from KB672991.1 coordinate 221,202, forward strand.
TACCCAGTTTTGCAAGATGAATCACGAAACGGAGTGGCTTTAACATCGTACGTTATGATTGCGTTCCTAGAAAATTCCTTTATTATTAGAAACGATAATACCAAACGGACGATCGACATGGGAATTAACTATGTTGCGGCATTGCTGCCAACAATAACTGATCCGTATGATCTGTCGCTGGCTACGTATGCATTGTTGCTGTATAATCATACAGCTAAAGATACTGCTTTTATGAAATTGTTTGGAATGTCGGAGTTTGTCAACAACGGGACTGAACGTTACTGGCCTAGAGTATCAGCCAGCATTGCAACAACGGCGTACGGATTGCTATGTTTCGCTGAAGCAGACTCATATTTTGATAGCATTGGTATTATGAGATGGCTGGAGAAGCAGCGCGAAACCCCTGACAGTTTGGCACATGCTCATGCCACATTTGTCGGGTTACAAGCGCTGGCTAAGATATGGCGTGCATCGCATGGAACAGACTTCACTGTAAGGGTAATAGAAAATAGCAGGTTTAAAACATATAAAATACCTTCCTCCGAATTAGAGCAGAAATATGAGCATATGTTGAATGATGATTCGAAAATGATACAGGTTGACATTTTGGGTCGAGGGTCTGGAATGTACGAAATTGTCTGTGCATACACCGTAGATATAAAACATATCAACAATTGCTTCAAACTAAAACTGGAAGTGGATTTCACAAATTCAAATTATAGACTGAATTTGAAAGTGTGTACTAACTTCGAAACTAGCCTATTGTTTAATCGCTCAAATATGGCGATAGTTGAAGTAAACTTTCCGAGCGGGTTTGTTGCAGACAAGAACTCTATCGAGAACCTGTCCAATGGCAATCCAATCATGGTAAGATATTTTATTATAATTTTGAGCTTCTAGAACATTAACTAAGAATGTTGTTTTACAGAATGTCGAACAACGATACAAAAACACAACTCTGATGGTATACTACGCTAGTATCGGACCAGAAGAGAGCTGTTTCAAGGTGACCGCGAATAGATTGTTGAAAGTGGCGTTCCAACGGGAGTCGTATGTGCTCGTTCACGATGCATACCACCCAGGTGAGACGTGATGATACACTCTTAATTATTATAATTAGAGTAACAATTTCATTACTGTACCTATATCCTCTGTTATCTTTATCTTTTTTCAGAGCACAGGGCAATTGCGAAATATGATGCACCACACGATGAGGTACTTGATAACTGGATTTAAACTGCATCGCTGAGAGTTTGTTGCTCATGATAAGGACGAACAACAACTGCAAAAAATCCATCACCTGAAATATTTTTTTTGTTAAGTATGATAATTTATTGGTAGCACATCCGCTTGTGACAAACTAACTATGAATAAACTATGAATTATTTAGCACTCGTTCGATTGATTGCTTTGATGATGTGTTATTTTTTTATGCAGATTGAATTTGAATTTGAACACATTTGGACACATGTCTCATCTCGTTTATCTCTTTTTTCATATGTGTAAAACATTGAACAACATTATCTACAGGAGCCAGGGGGATGTATTCCTTGAAAACGAAATGTGTTAATGTCTTAAAAGAGAGTTTGAGAGAGTTTGTTAGAGTCTTAAAAAATGAGTCTACATCAGCGTTCAAATTTAGTTCATTTCATGGTTCGGATCTTACCTCAACCTTCTACATTCTCAATAAATGCACACACACCCACACACACGTTCGTTTGTCATTGTGAATTTTTATTTCAGCATTCTCCCCGCCGCTCAATCTTCGCTGCTTCATAATGTTCTCGTTTAATACTTTTTTCATATTATCGCATATACCTTGTTAACTAATAACAGTATTTTTCTCCACATTTTCCATCGTTTATGGTATTCGTTCGCAGGTGATTTTGCTTCTGTTACTTGCCCTGGTTTAATATCATTCTGTCTTGTATCTTGTGTATCATAGTCCTGCCTGCCTGCCTGCCCTGTGTCGGTTGTACCTAGCCATCGAGTGTCAGATACACAAGGCTCTGGCGGTCAGCAGCCGTACACTGTGGGCTGTTACCGGATTCGTCCGTGCGGAGGTGTGGATCGTTTCTCGTCTCGCATCCACTGGATTCTGCTAATAAAAAGTTGTAACACACTTGGCGCCCTGCACACAGGACAGCACACCCTGCACACGCGTAGGAATAGCCGTTGCCAACACTGCAACACCGGCGGCGGGTGCGTTTTGAACATAATCCACTCGTCGCCTAGCTATACTATACTGACTAGCACTGGTCTCTAGCGACCAGAAAGGGGGAAAAACTTAACAAACATCGCGTCGCCTCACCCGATTTTGCTTTGGCCCTAGCAAAGTTATTATTTTACAGTTGTTTTTGTTCGCTACATTTCGTTCGTCTCGCTCGCTATGCTGCGGCACGGTGTTGAGTTTAGCGCTTTCTCGGGAGCGGCTGACGATTTTTACCTTACCTTAATGCTCATACAACGTGTTTACGAAGCGTTGGTTTTGTGGTTTGTTTACTCTTATCATGGCTTTATTAGTTACGATTTTCATACTCGTTCTCGTGAAGCTCTTGTAGTTCTTCCACTCCTTCTAACACAATCGTCAGTAAGTAGGTTTGCTTGCAGGCAGAAAATATCCGATCTAAATAAAACAAAACAAAAATAAAGAAACCTCCTGTAGCCAGTATCAAATAAATGCTGCAGTAGCAGAAGTAAAAAAAAAGTCAAACCAAACCAGTCATCTCCAAAGAACATCCACTCTACTACAGCGACGGCAACGAAGAGAAGCTAATGTCATCTAGTAAGCGTAGAAAACAAGTAGCCAACTCTAACCTCACTTACTGACGCTTGTTGACCTGAAAGCGCACGTTTCGCGTAGTAGGCTTCGATTCCGGGCATAACTAGCTTTTAGCCATTAGTTGAAGCTTTTCTTTTGCTCTGTTATTATTCCTTCTTTTAATATCAATAGCTTTGAGTATGAGTATGCGTATATTTATAGATGTGGATGTGCTTGCTTGCATATTTTGCTAACTGCGTTCGTCGGCACGTAGGAGAGACGACTCTTTTCATCTCTCGTTTATCGCTCTAGTGTTTCCTTTCGCTTCACGAGTCTCATGTAGCGGGGTTTGTTTCTAGTGTACTAGTGTTAGTGTTGACAGCTCGGTTTACTAGGTGGTTCGTGGTTTGCTAGGTTTGATGCTTGGTACAATGAAGTGTTTTCGTATGCTTCCTTTGTGGTGATAGATGCGTGTCTCGTTGAATGATTTAGTTTAGTTCCTAAGCTTTGTTGCGATGCTTGTTTCTGTGATCGTCTTTCTTCTTCTCTTTAAATGTTTCTTTTCAATCTTCGTTTCCTTCTCCTTCGTTGCCTGCTCTGTAGTAGTAAGCTGCTTGTTTGGGTTTTTAGAGGTTTTTTTTTATACATAGAATCCAGTTGTACATACATAAGACATACATCATACACACACACACTCGCACATACGCACATCCTGCTTCCCGGTGATGCCCCATGGCTGACTTAGGATTAAGATTCATTTTCGTTTTTGTTTTGGTTTTGGTAATATGACTTATGACTTGCATGATTATACGCGAACAGAGCAGCGAGCTAGCGCGCGCCAGCCATCGGCTGATCCGTGATTGATTTCATCTCTATCACTCTTCCTCTTTCTCTCTCTCTCTCTCACCCTCTCTCTCTCTATCTGTCGCTCTCTATGTCTTCGCCGGTGTACAAGCTACAGTTCCAATCGCAATCGCCGTCGGGCTAAACGGGTGAAGAAATATGCTACAAATATAAGGGAGGGTGGTTTTAGGTTCATTTTGTTCAATTGAATATGTGTTGATTATACGTGTCGTTTAGGTGTACGTCAAGGGAGGTTTCATCTGCCGTGTCGGAAAATAGAGTACATCTATTCGCCACTGATTGCGCCCATGCCCATGCTGGAGGATCTCATTCTCACCGCGTACCGTCCACTATCGGCGTCGCCGGGGTACTTGAGTTGTTTACAGTGATTAGTAGTAGGTATATATATAAATAAACGTCAACGGTTATGTACATCGTACGAAGCTTGCTTTTATCTGACCTGGTAACACTTGATACTAAGCGCTCATTCCTACATAGCTTTTGTTTTGTTTTTTTTTTACTGTCGTTTTTTCTTCAGACAACAGATGTTTAGTTATCGTGTTTTTGTTTTAGTTGTTACTCCGAATTTTGCATCCGTTTTCACATTCTACTTCTTATCCTTTATCAAGCAGTATGTTTTTTATCCTCTCTCCTTCCGTATGTATATAATGTATATAATCTACTTTGTCTTTCTTGTTTTTACGTCTCATAAGACTTTCATTTCATGCTCAGTGTTGCTAAGATTGCTTCTTTTGCACGCGTTTTCGTTCGTTTTTGTTTTGTTTCTTCATATTTTTGCCCGTTTCCGCGGCCCTTTCAGCCTTCGAAACCAGCCGGCATCGAACGGCGGATACACAGCTTTAACCGAGTATACAGTTTATCAAATAACAGTCGTGTCGATCTTAGTTTTCGCGACGCTTACAACCGCACCGTGTGCACCTCTCCGCCCAGTTGATTACGATAAATGTTTGCTACACGCACCGAGCTTCACTATTCCGAGCGGTTTTAGGATAATTTTTGTCTAGTTGAGTTTACGATTAGAAATCCAAACAATCAGAAAGCATAGCTCTCGGTTTCTACGTTTATGGCCATTTTATTTTCCGGGCGTATCCGGCTTGAAGGAAAAAGGCAGGCAACACGAAACTGAATAAATTACAGTGCGTTAACGACAGTGCCTCTGGGATGGCCCAATTTTCAAAACAAAAAAGTTAGCTAGTAGTTTTTGTTTTGTAGTTGCTGAAGCACAACTTTATTCGTCTGTCAGATTAGGTTTGTCAGGACCCGCAACTAAGTAACGTCCTTTTTTTCCTACTTTTTTTTGTAATTTAATTTGAAAAGTTGAGTCACTCAACATATTTTCAATAATTTTTTGTGACTTTTTGCAATTTTTCCATCCAAATTTAAGAAAACTTCTCCACATTGGATGCCATTCAGGATTTAAGCTCATTTTGAATTATCCCTGTCGCCGTTTGGAAAAGACTTAAGAGGTCACTCATAGGGTAGAAGCCAGCTTGCTTTGGTTGAGAATTTTCTGCATGCAATATATCCAGTTCAATGTCCTCGAACGTTTTTGGCCGTTCTTGACGATGACAATCACTATGAATTTACCATGTTTGAAGCCAGAGAATTACTCACGATACCTTAAATCGCTCAAAGCATCGTCTCCGTACACTTTCACAATCTCCCGATGTTCTTCAGGGCACGTTTTGTTCACTAGAGAAGAACTTTCCGAAAATGACGACAATTGGGCATAGAGTTATCCATAGTGATGACGAAAAACGGGTATGATGCAACACCTCAATGCCAAATGTGTCAATCCAGTTTGTATACTATATGCCCCATGCAGCATTAATCAAAATCGAGTGCCATAGTTTAATGGCACAAACATTTCCAAACAGACGTTATTTAGTTGCGGACCTTATACAAATCCAATCGCGTCGGATGCAATGTACGCCGTTGAAAACTACAAAACAGCTACAAACGCGGCCGCTGCCAGCTATCGCTCTACGATCATGACTCGCTTTTTCCGCTCCTACCATCCATGGGAAGAATGTGACTTATGTGGCTTGCACGGTTGAGGATGATGTTTTGCACCGACACGCGCCCAACGAACAGAACGATAGATTCGTTTCCTAAATCTACTGAACATACTGGCAGCCAATTGAACGATGCCTTGCCTAGGTTGCAAGCTGCAAGCAAGCCTTACCTAATGTCCTAATCGATCGAGCGTGTACGGCAAACGAAGCGTGAAATGATAATGTGTCAAACTTTCGAGCCAATGCTAGTGCGTTTATCGCGCACACTACCTTACAATCAACCGCCAATTCTGTTAACTCACTTTGTATTTTTTTCTTTCTTCTGCTTCTTTCTTTGTTTTGCGAGACAATTTCGATTTTCTACTTTAACAATTTTTAACAGCCCATTTTGTTTTGTTTTGTTTTTTTTTTGAGTTTCAACTTTGTTGCCGTTTTGCGAATGAAGTGACTCATACTTTATGATGATGTGCTAATGCGTTATGGTTTTCGTTTCGTTTCGCGTAAACTACCTTGAGCTTGCTTCGTGCTTGTTTTATCATTATCGCTTTCACTGTCGGTGTTTTTGTTCGTAGCGTCGGTAATAGGAAATTATGTTTATCGCTTTTGTTTTTTTGTTGTTGTCTTCAATGCTTTTTTCTTCGTCTGGATTTATGTTTTGTCTTGTTTTAATTTTGTTCCGTTTTTGTTAAACACCTTTTTAGAACACCTTCCAGCATTAATGTTTTTTAGACTCATACCATTTTCTTCTCGTCGAAAGAACAACAATGACATTTCGTGTGTTTTGGTGAGCTGTTGAGTTCGTGTTTGTGTGTTTTTTTTGCGAGTGAACGTGTGCTTCTTCGTGTATCTGTGTTCTGTGTCGATGATCGTGTGTACTGTGGGGAAGCGTTTACGTGACATTGATAACAGCAGTGTATGTGTGTGTGTCTGTGTGAGAAAGTGGAGTGTAGTTTGTTTTAATGTGTTCGTCTCTGCATTCTACCAGAGTAGCACCAAGACAAATCTACAGCATTCAGCTGATGATACAACAAGCGCCACACGACAACTAGCAGTAACGGATGTAGACATCCTGCAGGATCGAGCCTGCAGCTGCAAGCAAGCTTTAAACACACAAATATGGGCACACACACACACACACACACTTACGGACATTTTGTAGCATTTGAATAGCGCAATGGATAGCAGTTTCGATTAACCTTTCCCTCCACTGGTACTGTGAACGCTGGGAAACGGATGTACCAGGCGGATTGGAAACCGTCCAACCCTGCAAACGTTGATTTTTTGGCACTTTTCGGTCAAGCGCGGTGTCTCCCGTGGCATGGTACACATTAATCAGGTGTTAAACAGGCCCTAATAAGAGACAATGCCGTGCGGACTGTAAACATTGAGGCAAAGTTGTCAAATTACCGCATGATATAAGCAACCCGCACGACAGATTGCCTTATAAAGGTCTGATTAGCACCTGATAAACGGTCCCGTCTGGGTTTTGGGTGCATTATGTTGGTTTCGCAATAATAACGTATGTTTTTGCTTTCGTCCAAAATTCCCTTAAGTCTGTGCGCTGATTGACGAACGAGCGTGTGGGTAGCACATTTTACACATATTTTAGTATAAACTGCTCGTAACACCCGTACGCCGTTGTCCTTATTATCGTGTTTGCGGTGAGTGTGCGTGCGCTTGCATGATCGCTCCGATGCGAAAATCGGAGTTCCACATCACACCACCCGATGCATTTGCGTGTATTCATATGTTTGCCTGTTGGTTTTGTCTGTATGTATGTTTTATGTTTCTCTTCTTCTTCTACTGCTCCTCCTCTGTCCTGCTGAATGTTCCGAAGTTATGCTTCATCATATTATTGATCTCAACTTGACATCATTTATCATCCCTGACGGCTAGAATATCTCTGAATTACCGCGAATAAAGAACGTTGCTTTACTTTCTCCTTTCCCTGCTTAATTAGATTCTCCTTTTGTGTTTAGTATAGCGTTTTGCGAGCAGAAAGAAGGTTGCGTTTGTGGGTCAGCGTAAACAACGAAAGATGGTGTGAGGGAGTTTGCGCAAAACAGAAGCGAAGATCCCAGCGGGCAAGCTTGATTGAGACTTAACAAATAAACAATCAACAATGCGCTTTAAAAGTGTTTCGTGCTACAGATTGCATACATCCGGGCTAACCAGGCAGGCTTGCGCCTCAATAGTATGCAATCGGTGCTACGAAACGACCTTTTTAAGGCATTTATGATGCGCTAAAATAAGTATGTGAGGGTGTGGATACTGAAAACATACAAAATATTCGTGCTGATGTTGGAACCGCAAGCAAAGCTCGTTAGAAACTTGAAGCAGCTAGAAATTACTGGAAAATATCTTATCATGCGAGTGTAAAATAATCAGTTCCATCGAGTCATTCTTAGCGTAGGTTATTGCTGTTATTCAAATCAAACGGAAAACTTTCGGTGAAATTGTTTTGAGGGTCACTAGCAGTCGCAGAATTATTGAGTATTTACCGGCAGTGAACTACTGTTTGAAAGCTAACAACAAAGGCGCTGTCTTAGGCAGGTATACAATGAGATCGGGTGATCCGGCCTGTTTCGGGGGAAGTAGTGTGAACTGTGTCGGGGCATCAGTCGGCGTTGCGCGTTGGTAGTTGATTTGTCATAAAGCTCAGTGCGATTTTTTCGAAAGAAAAACTTTGATCGTAACATGCAAAATAGCTTAAACAATAACTTGCGTGTGTTGATTGCAGTAACGTTTGAAGCAAAGTTGGGCTGCTGTGTTGGGGCGTGTATATTAACAGAAACTAAAGCTGATAGAATCCAACCCGATTGCACAGTTGGCTACTAGTAACTGATGATGGTATGAAACCTGATTCTGGTCGGATAGATTGTTTGGCGAATTGCATACTTTTGGGCGTGTTGACACAAAACACCTGAAAGTATGCAGCTTGCTTGACAAACTCTGATCTGCTTCGAATCTAGTACATACCACAGCCATCACCTTACTAGCACCGATGTCGCAGGGGAGGCAGCGGAAATCATAAGCGTTAGGACAGATGCCTGATCGCGAACAGGGGCACCCAGAACCTACGAGAACGGCTTGGTGCATGGTGCAGCGTGATTTTTTTTTCGTGTTGATAAGAAACAGGTCGAAAAGGAGACAATCCAATTGGAAACGGAAGAAACGTAAACCGTACGATACCGAGATCGTTCACTTCAGCTTATCAGCGGTAAGGTCGATCCCTTTTTCTGGTACTTCAGAATTATCCGGATCGCTAGCCGGCAGGGAAAGCAAATGCTATGCTTCTAAAAATATTAATGCTGTTGGTTTCGGCTCTAGGTTTGATTTCTTTGCTTCCACTACGAGAAAGGTGATGTCGTTTTTGTCGCGGGCCGCGAAACACTCCGCTATCAGTCGAGCGACGTCCTGTGCAAAAAGGAGCGGGAAATAGAGAAAGCGTGGTGAGGTTATTAATTGTTCATCCCCCATCGCGCAATGTAAGGCTCCCTGACGCACCTGATGATGCATTCCCTCCACCTTATTCCCGTCGACCTCCAGTATCAGCTGGCCCACCTCCAGTCCACCGGCATCGTACGCTGCACCGTGTTCCTGGGAAAGAGGTTGAAGAGTCAGTGCATACATTCTGGTGTTCTCTTGCACTGAGATGCTAAATCAGCCTATAAGTATGCAATTCGCATGACAAATAGTTTGTGAACTGTTTGTTTTGTTTTTTTCGGCTCAATCGAGGCATAGCTTGCCATCCGAGTACTTCCAAACAAGCATTTAAATCAGACTTAAGCACTTACGTGGATGTTGATGATGCGTGGCAGCGGATGCTTCGTGTTCGCACCGCCCTCGATGGCGATGCCGAGGATTGGCTTCGATTTTTTAACGGTTATATGAAGATTTCCTCTATGATCAGGTACTATATGTGGTGGTTGATCTTGATTCTGTTCCAGCGACGATCCGTTCTGGTCCAAAGGCAGCCGTTGCATTGACTGTGGAGTCGGAGAAGGTGCCGGAAAGGGAGCAACAGGGATTGGGTACGGAAGGGACAGCACAACAGAAATCGTTAGAGTACATGGAGTTGATTTTCGATTGGGGGAAAAAAATACATCTGTGCCAAGACTGTGTCGAAACACACGTAGTACGAGTAGTGATGGAACGGTAGTATAACTTTAGGAAAGTCTTTTATCGGCCTCCTTTTACTTCTCAAATAGTGTTCGATCCGCTCGTGGTAAAGTACAAATGTGTGAAATATATTAACGAAAACGACAAAAATAATCCATTCCGATAGATTGGTATGATTCGTGCGTTATATATTTGAATGAAAATGGCAACAAGTAGAGCGAGAGACAAAATGTGTGATAGAAATACAGTCGAACAGACTAAGATTAACCACTAGCAGATACGGATGTTCAAACTTGATAAGCCCTACAATACTGAGTACGGATTGCAACTAGAGGTACATCGGTTATGAGATACATCTGAACGAAGCTCGCTTACATACGTGTTACTCAACGGTACGTTCTACAACAGCACGCGTACGCACTACCACTCCGCTGGAGATAGGTACTAAAAGCGGATACATTCAACAGAGAGTGTACTGGAACCGTTTGCTTGGAATGGTTGCTGTGCGTATGATGTGTCTTTTGGCGACTTTTGTGGACTTTGAGTGACCTTGTTCTGTTTAGTATGGTGGTGGTGGTGGTGGCTGAGAATACCAAAGCTACAGTTCAGTACAGTATGAAGCGAAAGTGTCAACTAGCTACTGGTACGCCTTAACGGTACTACGGAACTACTGCAAGCCGTATGTCGGGTTAAAGTATCTGCCACTGTGATGTGTTGCGAGTGTGTGTGTAAGTTGTATATGTTTGTTGTTTGTGTTGGCTGTTGCTGCTGCTATCGATCGACTTACTAGCGATTACTTGGTTAGCGACATTTGGATCACATCCTAGCAAGAACTGACAAATACATACACACACACACTGACATGGCAGCCACGTACGACTAAACGAGCACGGTTCGCTGTCTCTAGCGCTTCAGTTACACGAACAATGCGTTTTTCAAAACGAGTAACGAGTAAAAACACAAACAGATAAGGTGCGATGCACACTGGATCGTACGGCCCTGTGTTACTATTTCCAGCAAATGAGTTTTACTCTTGCACACTTGAACGATTGGGTGGGTGATAGTTTTTTTTTTCGGTAAAATGAGTGAACAATCGATTTTCGTCTAGTGTCGGACGGCCTGGAACGAGCGTCCCGAGCCGAGCGCACAATCGGGACAGGGAAGGAGAGGGCACGAACAGCACAGCACACAGAGAGATCATTTACCTGATGTCGTCTGACACCCGGATCGGTTCCTAACAGTGATCCACCCGCTCCGTCCTCATCATTCAAATCAAAACTTCTAGACAACTTTATCGACAACTCCTAGTGCGCCGTTCGAATGCAGTTTTGCGTGTGTGTTGCGTGTGTTAGATTTGTTTCAACCGGCCCGGCGGGGTAGGGGAGAGATAAAACCGCCAGATCGGTTTTGTTCACATTCGCATTCGAGGAACGAAGAAGAAACGTTGGAGAAAAGAAAAGAAAAAAATTGCATACAAATGAAACACAAGTAGATTATGGGTGTGTTTGTGTAAAATTTCGCACAACAGAGGGGTTGGCACAGCGTGCACAGAGTTGGAGCAAACATGAACAATATGCATTGGAGAAACAGAAACATGTTGTACCAACTCTGCGCTCGTAACGTATAAGCGTTCGTAAACTAGGAGGCGAGGATAACGCAAACATATAATAGTAACATGTGTTTGGGAAACAAAACGAAACAAATGTAACAAGAAACAAACGAACAAATGGAACAATCAACTGGCCACGCACAGAAACTGGAGCAGAGCTTAGCTTTGTCTAACTGAAGCCGGCAAACTCGCTCAACTAAATGTGTAAAAGAACCTAGAAAGTATAGAAAGAAAGCGACAGTGGCAGCATTTGTTCTGGCACAACAACTTATGACGCAAGTAACTAACGGTACGAACAAAAACGAAACGAAATCAAACGAAACGAAAACCAAACACTTGGCTAAATTGAGGTTAGTTTTGTGGGGCCTTTGGGCACGAGTGGTCGATACATTCGGAATCGACGACCACAACGCGGTATAGTTTCGCTTTATTGCAATGGCTACCTCATGACTGCACGGTGTTAGTAAAGTGTTCTGTTTTGTATTAAAAAAATGGGATGCTAACGGTCGTAGGCCGTTGTTCTTAGGAAAGTGTCGCCCGTTTAGCGTGTGAATGGCGTAATGAACTAGATTTTGTACAGAATATACATCACCGGCACCACCAGGCATGTCAGGATGAATAATCAGAAAAACTAAAACGCAAAACCAACGACGACGCATGTGTTTTGTGATCTTTTGCTTGGTTTCGTTTCAATCCTTGATACTATGAGAAAGGTGCCCCATGCTTGCAAAGTAGTGCAACAAGAACACTTGAAATACAGCTCGTGATAGCAAGTGACAATTGGCCAATATTGGTTATCAATTGAATGAGGAGGGAATGGTAGGGAGTGGGAGTGAAGGAGCAGGTGAAAACCAACAGGGTATAACGGTAGCGAACGGTGTATGTAACAAAAATTTAGCAGATTCTGTTTTTGAGGAGTGTGTCCATTTGTATAAATATCGTTTGCTCACTGTTCCAAAGGTTATGTTGCTGACAAAGAGTAAGATTCAATACAGCTTGCAAAATTCTACGGTAGAGAAATGTAACGGTGTTGAAAGAGTATACGCAAAGTTCATGCAGTGGGTGCCAGAAATGAGAAAAGAATATTAGAAAAAAAACTCTACAATCTAGCAAAACTACACATCGAATTTGATAAGTTCGAAAATGCGCATTGCATTGCTACGGTGAAATAAAAATGGAACTTAATTTGAATAAAATTTATAATAATTTGCAACGATTAAATTTTAAACAGAATACAAAAACCAATAAAACCTGTGTTATGAATGTTTTCGTTTTTGGTTTCAATGATCGCTCAAACCGATAAAGAACGAAACGCGAAACGATCGTAATGCACATCTGTTATCCAGAACATACATAACTTTCACACATACTTATAAAAATGGACACAATTCGTGCTTTGTAATACGGACTGATGGGTGCTTGTAAGTAAGGTAAGGCACAAATGTGAACGAAAGGAATAGTACACTAACGGTCGAAAAGAAAACGAAGAAAATGTTCTTTATTTAAAGGTTTGTTTAATTTTGCTTTACTGAATCCTGAACGATACTAAAAGTTTGATAATTGGTACAAATAATTAAAGTAACTGAAATTCATATTCTGCCAAAGAACAAAAGAAGATGAGCACAAAATTTTAAATGAAACATGAAACTAAAAATAATAGAGGCAGAACTGTAAACCCTTCCGCGAGGCCTTTGCGCCTAAAGTTATGCAATGCATTAGATTCGCACGAAGCAAGCTATGATTTAGTTCGCTTTCGATGTTTGTTGCCTGTTTGCCTAATACATTGCGTACTTCTAGGTCACTCAGGCCCTTAGCCCCGAGTGGAAGGAGTTACAAAGTTCGCCCAAATACAGTATAACGATAATGGATTGAAAAAATAAAGACGCTACCCTTAATACATAAATAAAAAAGTAGAGCATATTCGGTTATGAATTGCAAACGATACCCAAGAACAGAAGAAACGAAAGACAAGTCAACACATAGTTAGTTTGATCGAAACAGCACAGTTTGCACGAATCTTCTGTGAGAAAGGAACGCAAGAAACTGAAACAAGAACCGAAATCGTAACGCAACCAATTGCAGAAGAGAAAACTCAAAACGAATTGTTTTGTTTGTTTGTTTTGCAAAGGATTTAGTGGAAGTTGAAAATGTATTAGAGAGGTATGCACTTACGAGAGGTCTTCCCCAGTACCAAGATTTGACTCGTTGCGTTAAACCACCTAAATGTGATCGTATTCCATCTAAGTAGCTTCCCTGTAAGGTTGGCGGGCGTAATTCATTAAAAAACAGAGGATTCCATAAGGCTACGAAACAAACAAAACAACTAAAATAGACGATAGGATGTCGCGACGACGGACGACGAATAGGTCGAGGATCGGTTGAAAACCGGAACGTAAACTGATTCGGCGACCTGTCACAATAGTTTCAGGGGCACATATTCTTTACCAAACCAAACGTGGTGATCGAAGTTAAGTGTACGTTTGAGGCGAATGAGATCTACGAGAGACGAATGTAGCTATTCTTAACTACGGAACTGAAAACAGGAGGTGATCATCCGGGACGGATGTGATCGCTATATATTTCGAGCTAGAAAGTTAACGTCTATAGTACCTGGGAGAATGTATTCGTACACAGAACGAGCCTATGATTAGTACATGGTAAATGCTACTGCTGCAACTCAATTTGCTTCGCCTAGTTCGGAACGTTTGGAATATGTAAGCCTAATGTAATTGGAAATGGTAAAATTGAATTTCGAAAAAAGAAACTAGTTATCGATCTACTACGACTGAAATCCGCTAGTATGTTCTCGCGATTTATTTAGAACAAAGGCACAGAATGCTTACTGTAATCATATGCACAACAGTCGATAAATGGGAGAAGATGGCACCAATACACAGCTCTAATGAATGAAAATACTATGCCACTACGGAAACATACCTGATCCTAGAGTGGTGCATGGAACGCGTTAGAGAAAATAACAATTACACACTATTGATCGCACTTTTGTGCACCATCACAGGCAAACTTACCGAGTCGTAGTCTGCCCTAGATAGCTGAGTCTCGCTTCCTCTCCTGGGTCGTGTAGGATCATTGTAGTCCTGCGTGACAGTTCGGTGGAGAAGAGAGAACAAACGAAACGAACGAAATGGAAAGAGACACGTACATGGCGGTGAGTAAATTTTTGACAACAAACTGACAGCATTGTCACACTACGCAAGTGTCACCGCCTGGGGCAGTAAACAAACAACGCAAAAAACCCACGCGTAAAAGTAAACGAAAACCCAAACCAAACGAGAGTGATATGAACTTATTGTGATGTTACTTTGTCTGTATAAGATGCAAAGATAAGAAAGTGTAGGTTTTCGTTCCGGTCGTGTCGTTGGAAACGGTAGTCGCGATTTTTGCACGCTATCACGTACAGTTCACACGACTGGCTACTAGTAATATCGTCACCACCAATGCAATTCGGTGAGAGGTGAGTGTGTGTTTGTGTGTTGGTTTCGTGGTGTTTTTTGTTTTTGGATATTTTTCAGCTGTTTTAAATTGGTTAAGGTTATGTTTAATAGACAGTTTTCTACAACCAGGATAAATCTAGTCTAACATTAGTTTTTAGATTTTGTTTACGGAATAGGTACGATATTCTATAAACTATTGGTGTGGTAGTAAGTAACACATGTAAGGGGATTGAAAATTCTATCGCTAGAGCACTCTAACATGTCGTAGCATAAAGACGACTGGCATTGTTTCTGCCTGGGATGCTGGCTAACAGTAGGATGGTAGTGTACGAAATGTGTATGATTGTGTATGGCAATTGTTTGCACGGCAAGTAAACCAGATCGGATTTGTAGTAGTGACCTAAGATGTTGTGTAACAAACCAGCGCGATTGTTTTCACTAAACTGGCTTCCAATAAACTGTTGGAAAGCACCAATGTGACGTTGGTGTAGTGAAAGCTGCATACATTATGGCGCTGCCTAGTTCAATCAGCCCGAAAGTATGCAATTTGCTCGTAGATAGGTTTACGATCCCTTTCTACGGAGTCGACTTATTTGTTCATTTTTTTTAAATCTCGCCGGTTGCAAAGTTTTTGTAATCTGGTTCTAAGGGCCAGCCCACATGAGGCGCAAATTCGAGCGCGAATGGAGATGTTGCACATTAAAATAAGTTTGAGATAAGAAACAGTTAATCCACGGTAATAGTTACTGGGTTTTCTCTGCTCAATGCTGTGAACAGTTAATTGTCAGGTCAGGTCAAATAACAGGTTCAAGTTACTTTGGCTTCATGTTTGAATTAATCCAAATTTGTAAAGAAGAAAGTATGGTTTAACTTCATGGTCACCACGTATATATCAACTGATTTACAATGAAATAAAATGCCGATTTTCTGTGTTCGTCTATAGTTTAAATCAATGTTCATATAAAGTAATAGACTAGATTATATTTACCAACACTGATCGACAACATCTACATTTATTTTATCGATGTCCTAAGGTACTAGAGTTACTTGAAAATCAAAATAAAATGTTCGAATAATACATAATCCATAAATTAGAATAAAAATTTTATGCTTTTTTAGAAAATGTTTATCAGCTTTAATCAGTGCATTTCGTATACTTATAGGAAGCCCCAAGGATCTCCTAATAAAGCACATTCAACTGTATAAGTATAATTCTGACAGGAAACAAAACTGACAGCATTGACAGCGTACGCGCTTGCTTATCGATTTGCGTTTCATGTAAATTGGGCTTAATGCATTTGTATCGTATGCGTAATGCCGTATAACGCATGATGAACATACAGACTGAGTTAGAACCAGAACAAATCCTGCTGTAAAAACTAAATAAACAGGAAGAAAACTCAACACTTGTGTAAGTGATGATGCAACAAATCAGATTTAATTGAACCTAGCTGGCTAGAAAACAAATTGAACTCCTTCGCATATCTTTAACTCCTTAACATATACCTCGACCTAGCTGAGTGCATACAAATTGAGATGAAACGTAAAGGTTGAAACAAAAAAAAACAAATTGCCAAAAACGAAACACAAATTGGTCATAAAACATAAGTAAAACAATCACCTTATTCTTCAACTGTTTAACGACGTCGCTAGACGAGGAGGATATTTTGTGGCGGTTCAGGTGATGCAGGCCACCGATGCCGGCGCCACCACCACCAACACCGCCGCCAACGCCCAGGGCCGCGGACGGGCCGCCGGCAAAGTTCAGACGGTTGGGCGTAACCGTGAGGGGATTATGCGGAATATCGGCCAACGATGCGTTCAAGTGACGGGACGAGGCGTGATGGTGTAGGATTGGTCCTGCCGACATAGGCCGATACGGTAGCGGTGCTGGCGGGCTATAGGGATCGAGCATCCGGTCCGCGGCATACGCATGCAAGGCGCATGGAATATCCCCACCGAGATTTTTTTTAAGCCCCCGGTCCAAACGTATTTGTTTTGGCCACATAGGTTAGTGGGAGGAAGGAATGTTGAAGGAACGTAAAAGTGGAAGAAACGCGCACACACAGACACAATCACACGAACACACACACACACAATCGATCGAACAAGATCAAACAAACAAACACACACACACACAAACAAAGAATGAATCAGTTTGCAATAGAAAGTATAACATAAAAACAGATGGAATAGAGAGAAAAGAAAAGAGAAGTGGTTAAGTCACTGGGATCGGACAAAGGACCCTGGCGCCCGCTGCCCACTGTACCGGTTGCGAATGTCCGGCATCGTCGAGGCCAATCCGAGGCCGGAATCTTCCGCGGGACTGCGACCGGTCGCTTCTATTACCTCCAGATCCGTTTCGGACACCTAGAAAAGTGGCGATGGGAGGAGGGGGGTATGGTCGTTCACTATTTGGTCGTACGAGATTGAGAGCGTAGTTGGGGTTTGTTGGTTTTGGTTGTTGTTTAATTTAAATGTTGATTTTTGTTAGTTCGATTACTAGCTGGCACCACAGGCACTGCGGTTGAAAGATAGCGAAAAATCAGCACAACTACTTGGTACAGGCTACTACAGGCGCGCAAGTGTACGTGAGGGAGTTTTCAATATGTCTATGTCTATGTGTGTATGTGTGTGTATGTGAGGATGTATACGTGGCTTTTTCGTTCGAGCAACTAGAAGTGAAACGAAATCGAAGAAATGGTAAATCAACCACAATGCTGGTCTGCGACTAGCGGTACTAGCAGCAACAGTAGTAGTAGTAGTAGCAGTAGTAGTACTAGCGTTAGTAGTAGAAACAGGCTAGGTAATGTAAATGCAGCAAGTAAAATAGATCGCTAACTACGGTACTAAGAAAGTTCGAGAATGTTACAGTAGAAAAACGAAAAACAGGCAGCAGGCTATGAGTTTATGGTACAGATTGTCAAATGGCTGGCTGGCAGAGATGAGTGAGGCGGATCGAGTCCACTAGACTTCGCTACCTAGTAGCGTTACAGTGAGCTTCCGTGGTCTGAGAGAAATGTAGCAAAACCGAGCACTATTACAATAGAGTTAACAAACATGGAACCAATAAAACAAGACGATACAGTAGAGCCTCCACGACCAAAACCAAATCTGAGTCTTGTGTAGTATAGGATGTTTTGATTTATTGTACACTTCAGTAGCGAGTTATTCGCTAGTACCAACGTAATGTTGGTTTTTGTATTGACTACATTAATTGTTTACTTCCATTAAGACATTCATAAGGTTTCCATAGTGGATATTGTTGACCACCAGTGCAGTTTTTAATAAAATGTTTTCCGTACATTGCGTTTCTTGTGGTGAAATGTTCTATAATATGATAAAAATGACAATATGAGCTTTCCAAGAACAACAACGCAAATGCAAATGTAAGAAAATGCCGAATGAATTTAGAAATTTAAAGTTTCGAATCTTTTCGGAACATATCTTTACGAAACAGAGTATAAAAATGGAAAAAATTCACACTATAAAGAGCATCAAAACGATTTGAGTAAATAAACTTGCTAAAATAGAGTCGTTAATACAGCTCTGAGCGTGCCCTATGCGAGTGACAGCTAGCCCTCTAGCGGTGAGTAGCACAAGGTTTATGTTGAAATATTTCAATCACTCATACAGGTTAGATTTTTGAGCTTATCTCGTTAGTTACTCAAAATGTATGGTAGATTATTGGAAAATAGGGTTCAAATATGATTACGTTAACTTTATATGACTACATAATATTTGTATGATACATTTCTTATGGCAGATATAACTGCCATATGAGAAGTATTCGAAGATATAAAAAAATTTCACGGTCTTTCAAATTAAATACAAGGTTCAGTCCACGTCATAATGCATCTAGCTGATCAATAAACTGATATGAAAATAACAGTCTGTTGACTTCATCGGAACTGAAACAAGCTTCAAGTTTTAAACTGCTCACACACTGAAACAATGAGCAAGACGTCCAATCACCGTGCCAGTAAGCAACTGTTCGGACCCCGTCGTACCATGACGGGGCTTATTATCAAGACAACATTATCAAAAAATCAACCTCCCCGATGGTGTCATCAGCCTCGCAGTCGGGAGCCTACATCTCGCCGTGTGCCGTGTCGGACGCGGTTGAACAATGTTTTTTCCCCCGAAAGCGGACGCCATTTGCTTTGTTTCGTTGCGCTCGGTGCAGATAAGCGATCGGTGTCCGGTGTACGGGGCGCGCTCGTCATACCCCGCCCGGGCTGATAAGTTGCTCCGTGCTTTTGACGGAAGGCCCAACTTGTTCGAGCCTGTGCGCATCCGGACGTTGTTGTTTGCGGTGGCGGCGTGAGCTCCGAACAGGAACATGATTGGCCTTCCGCTGGCGCCACTCCCGTGCCCGTTGACACTGTGCTTGCCTCCGGAGACGGTTGCAGCGGCAAGATTAGGAGTAATCCTTCCATAAATAATCGCTCAGCAAATAAAGTCGAGTGCGCTGCAGCCGAGTGCAACAGCGCTCGGTTGACCGGTCGGTCGGGTGGTGTAATTTATTGCACACGCTGAAACGCCTTCGCATGCCTTCTTCTGGGGGCATTATCGCGAGGGTAGACCGTCATACCGTGTTTGCCGTTCTCATGGTATCATGGTGACATGAAACGGAACTTCGTTCTATTGTTTAGAAGATTAGAGAGATGGTTTTACAAAGCTCTTCAATTGTAAACATCTGCTAGACTATAACCTAGTATGCACATCCAGTAATTTTGAATTAAAGTTATCGTTTTATGCAGAAAGAAATCAATAAGAGGGTGAATGATATGTTTATATTTGACATAAATGTCTGAAAACTAGGGTAAGAGAATCAAGGTAGGGATAGAAATCAAAGTATAATGAAAATAGCAATCGGGCTATAACAATTTTGTATTATTGTTCATTTTACATTCAAAGATGAAGATTCAAACTCAAATGTTGAATAGCTGCGCTAAGCCTTCATTAGATGGTTAGAACATATTCGAAACGATAAGAACCATGTAACAAACTCAACCAGTTAACCATGCAAGAAATAAAAACATTACAACATTGTATAGTAAAGTGAAGCAGTTTATTGCCTTTTGGATTGCTTTTAATGTCCATGTTGAGGTCTTTTGCAAAATAGCAATGAAAACCTAGCAATGAACAGTTCTTAAATAGTTGTACCTCAGCCTAGTTTGTTCTACTAAGGAATATGCTTCTGCTTGTAGGAATCAATCGCCAGGATCCAAGGAGTACCACATTAGTTTGCTAAGTCTATCACTAAGCAAATTTTATATATTTTCATGTTTTTTGGAAGTGTTATTACTGACTGTGGATAATCTCCTACAGATAAGCGGTTTTAGCTTGTATTTTTGGACTTTAGACATTTATACGAGTAAAACAAAATCTTAGTTGTCTGCTGAAGGTAGATTTGTTGATTAAAATCGTTACTATAAACTAAATAGAAAATTAGCTTATGCAAATTCTTCGAAACTTTTAAGTGCAATTCCCTAAAATAACAAACAATCAAAAACACAAACAAAAGTTGTTGAAGTTTCAAGTACAAAACCGAAAGCGACTAAAGAGTTGCTCGCGAGCCACCATTTTGGTTTCCCCGGAAGTGTTCGAGCTAAACAAAAAACAAACCCAGCCACGCGTAAAAATCCCCTTTTCCATTGAAACCTTTTGGAGGGGAAATCCATAAAAAAGGGCCCATCGCGGGAGAAAACGCCTCTTTCGTGGTTTGCTTTCTCCAATCGGCGTCGAGAAAATGTGTACGCTGTGTTTTTTTTTGTATTCCACGCGCCCGTTTGCTGGAGGGGAGCGCCGTGTTTTGTGGAACGATTTTTTATGTTTACACTCTTACGCAACCGTCCAATCCTGCGTGCGCTCGTGAGCCGGTAAATAAAGCCTCCCGGGTCGATACACACAAACTTCTCCTCTTCCGCCGTAAAGAAGGGTGCCGAGCTGCTTTGGTTGTCCCAACCGCTTGCTGTGTGTGTGTAAAAGTAAAAAAAGATCCGTACCAACGACCCCTCTGTGCTGGGCGAGATACACACGGGAAGGCTCTCGATACACACGCACACACGGCCACATAATCGAGCCGTTGTACCGGAGGGATAAATGCGCGACCATAAATAAATGGGGCGAAGGGATGCGTGTGTTGGGCTCTTTTTTGTTGTTGCTTTGTTGGGTGTGTTGTTCTCCGTCCCGGTACGTTTGCCGGGGCTGCTCGGCAGTTGTTCTAGAGAATCTCCCTCTCCACTACGCCGAACCGAAACTCGCGCGGAGAGTGCGTACAGATGCGTCGGGAAAATACGAATAAAAATACGAAGGGAGAACAGACCGCAGTACGTAAAGTACGTGTTTTTTTTTGCTGTTGCCTTCCACCATGTGTGCGTTTTTCTTTATTTTCACCCCCGCTTATTTATCGAGCGCCATTGCCTTCTCGCGTGTTTATATGGGTGGCAGTATATGTGTGGGTGTGTTTATGGCTCCCCCTCCCCTGCGCCATTCGGGGCAGCGTTTCGTTAATGGCGGCACACACGGGTCGTTGCGCGCGGGGGAGCTTTTTTCCTAAGTTACAACCCCCCCCCCCCAACCCACCCACAACAACAAATGGCGCCATTCGATAAATATAGCAGCGGAGTGGTTCCATCATAAAAATGGCGTAGCCCAAGACTGCGCATTGCGTGCAGGAAGTGAATCTTTTTGTTCTCGCTTTTATGAGCGCGTGTGCTGGTGTGTGTGTACATGTATGTGTGGTAGGTTTTTTGTTTGTTTTTAGCTACACAGCTCCACCGTTCTCACTGTTCTTGCTCCCGATGAAATAATGGAATAAACGGCGCTGTTTCCATGACAACACAGCAGGAAACACAGCTACTATGGGCGAGACGAATGTACATCAAACGTAAACAAACATTTGATTACATTTAGTGTTATAATCTATTTAAAATTTCTGCAAATGTTGGAATTTAAATATAACAAATAGGTTTTTCCTTGTTACATTTTTCGTATTTTTGACGTGTTTTCAAACTTTATAAATAGTGTTGATAAAAGGAAAGTACGCTTAAGACGAATCAATTAAAAAGGACAATAAACATTAGCCGAATTGATAAAAAATTGAACATATCTTTGGTTCAATTCATTTTTTCGATGTTGTTTAATTTGAACAACGAAATAAAACTGTTTTTAATGTTCTACTAGGCCTATTTTTTAACTGTTGCAGTAAAATGATTTTTTTCAGTGAATTTTGGTTAGAAAATAGTAACACAAAGCTGTTGAAATTTTAAATATAAGAATTGATTCCCGCAGGAATAATCTTTTTGATCTTTTTCTTAAGAACATAATAGCTGAAATATGCATCATGGATGGCAATATTTCATCAAATGTTATTGAAAGAATCATTTGAATAGAACAGAATGGAATAATTACAGCTTTAAATGTAAAATTCAATTGCTTCTGGCATACATACTTCGCATGAACAGTAGCTAAAATAATCACTCATGAACGCATGAACAGTAGCAGTAAAAATATGTTTGATTTAAGCGATATTTTACACTCTTAGTGGATTTTTTATTCTGTTTTCATAAGCAAAATAAAATGAAGAAGTGACACGAAAAACCGATTTCGAAATTTAGCTTAGAAAAGCTAATGCTATGAACGAAATAAGGGCATTTTGAATCAATCTCGCAAGATAGAAAAATATGTTTTTGAAAAGAATTCTATATGATTTAGTTAAAATGATGAAAATGAAACTGGACATTGGACTGTCGAAATGTAACAAAATAAATTTGATAACAAAAAAAAAATCACAAAAAATACTAAATAATGTCCTCCATGATGGCTCCCTGTAACCCACAGTTTCTAGTGTATCGTTTTCGAAACAACCACAGACCACGTGTGTGTGTGTGTGTGGGCTTTTTTGTTCTCCCCCTGTGTCTCTCTGTGGCCATTCGCACATTCTAACAATGGGGGAGGAAACCGCGTTCTTCTACTTGCTCCGCCAGTTTCCCCCAGTGTCGGACGGAGGACTTTACTGATTGCTTTCGGGTTAAAAGATTTCCCTTTTTTCGTCTTCCCAGCTCTTCCAAACTCCGTGCACCGGTTTCCCTTCACCGGCGAGCGATGTGCGAAGAAAATAAAAAGCCCCCAGGGAGTTTTGCCCCGAACCCGGAAACGTTGTGTTGCTCCCTAGACTCCCACTCCCATTTGCTGTGCGGGAAAGCAAACTGTCCGCAACCATGTTTGGGTGGTTTTTCCTCTGGCTAAGTGGGCAGAGGAAAGAATACGGAGAATACGGCTTTTTTTCGTCCAACATTTTTCTCTCGATTTTCCGATGATGATAGAGACGGGTTGTGGGCCTGTATGGGTGTGTGTGCGTATGTGAAAGTTGTTTACTTTCACTTCGCAGCCTCCCCCTCGTTGAAGCTCGCACCCCGTAATGCTATCTGCGTTGTTTAATCGGGCTTGATTACGGTGGAATGAAACTGTCCACAGGCTTC
This sequence comes from Anopheles dirus, assembly GCA_000349145.1. NCBI lineage: Eukaryota > Metazoa > Arthropoda > Insecta > Diptera > Culicidae > Anopheles > Anopheles dirus. The sequence continues at coordinate 244,517 of KB672991.1, forward strand.
TCCCATCGCACGCCACACGGCCATAGGGTGAAATTATGAGTGTAAATAATACATCGCTCGCCAAGGCCTGGGAAAACCGAACGCCGGGACAGTGAAGTGGCCATCGCCACTCCACGTCCTCCATCAGAACCGGTGGCCATTTTTACATTACGATTACACGGCTCCGTTCTCCACGTTTCACTCGATCCGGCCCATGGTGCTTATTTTTACGCGCCACTGACAAAATATATTTATTTTCATTAATTTGTCCCCGGGTTTCTTCCTCTCTCTCACACACACACACACACACCAACCCGGGGTTGCAGTGGCGAGCCTCAAAAACCATCCGGGTCGTGTCGTGTCGTTAAAGTGCATTTTAAAAGCAATTAAAGCGAGCCCCGCAGGCACTGGTCGGTGGACAGCTGGGCTGCAAAACAACCGAACTGACCCAAACGGCTTCGTGCTATGATTTGGCGATTCCGGCCTGCCAGCCATCGAGACAGACGGACGGGAGCGCGATCGATGGGCGATATTATTTTGGCTAATAATTGTGTTTAATGGACGAGCCCTGGTGCCACCGCTACTGTGTGTGTGTGTGTGTGTGTGTGTGTGTGTGTGTGGCACACGCGCGAACAGGAGCTGAGCATTCTAATTATGCTCGTAAACATTCCCGCCTGCGTTCGATTTGGATGTGTAAATTTGAGAAGAATAAAAAGAAAAGTGATTATTACTTTTCCTACTTATTATTCGATTGAATGTTTGTTAATGGGAAATGGTTTTGAAAATCATTCAAAAACTCAATATTTCAATAAATCGACAACATCACATATGTAACGGAAACTAACTGTAACAAAAGTTGATGATTACGTAGCTAATAATTGTTTTCTATTGTTCAAATTAGCAACCAAAATTGTGGTACTATAGCACAATCAATATCAACACAAATAGCTAAACTGCAATTTTTGACAAATGACTTCAATATTTTCTAAATTTCAATAGAGCATTATGTTCCGAAACGAGAAAATAGCTCAAGTTTCAAAACCACAACCTCTCAACCGTTGTTGTACACTCTTCAAGAGAATCTACCTCATAACTCTATGGTGTTTCTTTCAAACAATTCCTTCTTGCTCGTTAGAAGTTTTGGTTTTGTGCCAATCCTAATAATATGAAAAACATCTCGAATCTCGTGTCGGTCAGGATTTTTGTTTTTTTCATTTATAAAATATACATTTTTTGCCGTTCTTAGATCTAAAGCATGTTCTTTTTACAGTGTAGAGCTTTATTTTGTATATGCATCATATCAGAAGATCTTGCAATACTTGCCCTTGAGACTAAATCTGAAGTACATTCCAAGAAACTAATACGTTCGATAGTTTTGTTTTGACTTTGAATGCTTAAAGGTGCATGAATTTGGACGAAATAGAATGAAAAAGAGTCTTTAAAACAGTACAATCATTCCATCGGTGTACTACAACCAGCTTAACGCACACAACCTCTTAATCGTAACGTTTTTCCAAGGTTTCTTGCTCTGCCGTTGGAACATATTAATTTGAGATCGACTACTGTACTATACTGATATGCTTCATCATCAACTGTACGTTACAATATTACAGGATTTACTACAAACTTTTCCACCGACTCTACGTTCAAAATATCGGAAATCTGTAAAAAGTTAACATTTCCGTGTATTTGGATTCGTATCAGAGACTAATGTTAGTTTTTGGTTTAATTGCATTACGATACGTAAAGAATGGAAACATTATTTATTTAAAAGTCGATGGTGTCTGAGGCCATGTCTGAGAATCAAGTAGAACAGTATGCGTTTGAGGTGACATTAATAAGTCTTGTTTTCTTCTACAATTGCTTAGTGCTAGTGATGCAGACAGGAATTACAATTGGAATCTGGAGCAATTGAAATCTAAGTATACTTGAATATCGATTTAGTAATCGATGTTTAGTAAGCCAGGTTATCAAACTAAAACTAAATCAAACAGATCATATCCTACGAATCTTAGAAGCACTGAAATGGAAGTAAATTCAGAGAAGTCAATTTAGAGAGTCAGAGAAAACTGTACAGTGAACTCAAATATGAATGTTCTCTCTTACCGGAAGCAGCCTAGCTATTAGCTCCCATTCCCGCCATTAACATTCCCAACAACAAATGACTAGTTAATTACAAATTTCAGTCCAAACAGCAGAAACGATTTTTGCTAATTATTTAAATTTTTTTGACATCACCAATAGGCATTAAAGTTAAATAAACGTACACCATGCATCATGGAGTCGGTTGATTATCTAATGCAGCCCAAACTAAAACATTCCACCGGGTCCACCGGGTGGGTTTGAGCAAACGCGTCAAGTTCACGGTTAAAGGGTCCAACCCCTCCGGTCAACCCGTTTCTTCCGAGCTCCTTACGACACGCGGGAGAAAGTTGTCACCGTCGCTCGCCGTGACAGCAGCAATTAGGGTGGAAAACCTGGCCCTGCCGGCTTACGGGAGGTGGGAGGTCTCGCGCTCTTACGTGTGTGTGTATGGGAACGGGGTATCCAAGAAGAAGAATTGGCATCGTGGCAGACGCGCCGCGGCAGTCACTTTCGATTTCAACGCGGAAGGAACAAAAATCAATTTTTCCTCTGACCTTCTGGAAGCACGCATTCAAACACAGACACACCCGCTCGGTTTCACTCTGTCCCGGGTGAAAACTCTACCGCCAGTATCTCCTGCTCCTTCGGCATGGAGTACAGACGAGGATATGATGTTTTCTCCCGTTTGTTTCGCGTTTGTCTCACTCTTACGGGCGGGTTGCTGCGATCGACGCACGGTTCAGGAGAAGGCAGCAATAGAGACGAACTAGATCCATGAGCAGAAGCGCGCGCGAGAGAGGGAGACAGTGTGCGATGCATCGAATAAGAGAGAATGAGATGGCACTGGTTTTGGGAAAAAGGTTTTTTTCCTCTCCTGTCTGTCCATCTCGTTCGTTTCGTTTCACCCTCACGCAGTAGCGACCGTGGTGACTACCCCTAGGGACGTCGGTTTGTACGGCAGGTCCCAAAAAATCTCAGATCAGTTTTTAAATCGCCAGTGTGCAGTGTGGTGGTGCTCCTGCTGGAATCTGCCGCTGCACTTTCCGTCACGGACGAGCTAGTCGTGTGCGACAGCGAAAAACGAACCTCAAAACAAACCCGCGGTGGATACTGAGAAGACTAGGCCGGTCTTGACACAGGAGTAGACGCGTATTAGAAGTGAGTTTGAAGTGCTTAAAGCCTAAAATGAAGATTTGTTTGTGTTTGTGAAGAAAATACTTTGTGCAAAGTGACGAAAGATCGTACTGAAAACTGAAATACAAAGTGTGTTGAACGAAAAACCCAAAGGATCCCAATTCCAACAAGCCTTTTTGGCACGAAATGCTCTGCCGTTTGTGTGGTATCGTCATCTCCGGTTGAAACCTCCCCGAAGTCGTTCCAGAAGAGTACAATCCACGTCGAATTTGCATCGAAATCTTCCAGGTAAGCGTCGACCGTGCGAGGAGGTCACATTTCACTTTTACACCACCACGTCTCGGACGGACAGGAAAGTTGATTGACCCAGTTACGCCCCGCCTGCCGTCAGCCGAAGGACAACTCTTTTGTCCAAACCCGGTCCCGGTCTGCTCCTTGGGCAGGCAAATTTAATGACCGAATTTTATGACCTCCGAAAAGTTTGACTTTTTGGAAGCAAAAAAAAGAATCCTCTACCCCCTCTCTCTCTCTCTTGTCTCTCTCTCTCTGTAATCTGGAGATGATGTACCCGTTAGGCACGTTCCTCAAGGTTTCTCGAGCCATCGAAAGTGGGGGTTTGCGAACGGAGTGGGAAAGTCAGCGTTTCCACAGGGACCACAGGGTTTGGTTGAATTGTCCGGATACGCAGGACCGGCAGGCAAAGCCGGGAATCCTCTACCCGGCGGCACCCGACGTTCGATTGAAATAGTCAAATTTTGCCCCTGTGAAAGAAGCTGTAAAAAAATAAACCTAAAAACAACAGGCACCCCATCCATCCAACGCGCCCTTCGATCGTGGGAGACGGGGTTCGCCCGGCAGTCGGGAAAAGGGCTATTGTTCTGGGGGGGTTGGGTTGGGAGATGCTTACCCTTTAGAGGGCGTAAAGGGTCGCAGTGCCGATCGAGGCGGGTCGTAAAGTCGAATGTTTATTTACGAGCCGTGAGGAAAGTGTTTGGATTTTTGGGATTGACACCGAGAACCCCAAACTACCGGGCCCGTCTTATTGGCTGCATATGAGCTGAAATATGAAAATAGCGCTATAAATGAAAGTGAGAAAGAGGGACGCTGTTTCCAGTGCAGCCTGGAAGGCTTTCGTTTCTGGATACGCTTAACGCTTTAATGTGAAAAACATGCATTTTGGGTTTAATGTTCGCACTCTGGTAAGTAATGTTGAGCTCAACTGTAGTTTATGAAAATGAAAGTATTCATTACCGCGATTGCTTTGAGAGCACATTACACAGCTCAAAATGTCTGTTACCATGAGCGAACGGAGAGAATTTCGAATGATTTATTTATTGAGACGCTTATTTTGGCCCAAAAATACTAAAGATGTTTAAAAGGATCTGAAAGTTAATCAGAAATGTGCGAAAACTGGGAAGAACTACCTTGTCCAATAAGCTCCGGAGCCCATCGTTAGAGGGCGCCACACAATGGAGCCTGCTGTTTTCAAGAGATACATTTTGATTAAAAAGATCGAATGCGGTTAAAGCAAAAATTCTATTGAACTTCCCATCATCCACATTTCCCATAATATTCATAATATTAATATTCATATTATAATATTGGGGTATAAATGTATAATATTGGTTGTTTTTCGACAGTACGCATTCAAACTTTAACCATTTTTTAATGTAATAAGTATTCCGAAACAATCAGTTTACTTTAAAAAACTACATTTTGTTCTTCTTGTTGGATAAGATCCTTTTTTAAATGTTTCGAAACAAGCATATCTATTATATTTAAACAATACTATAAGATTTTTATGCTTTAAGGTCTTTTCCACAACTGAAATGGCTTCCAAAATATTCTATATCATTCAGGAAGCATACTGGCGTCACAGAATATTCCCTCCCTTTTACATGCGTATATTTGCAACCGCTATGTAGTACGCTGCGTACTCCAGTACATAATAAAACGAACTCCCCCATCATGTCAACAGAGAGAAGAGAAGCTAGAAGCAACCGACAGCAACAAAAAACCATTCCACCAATTACGTCCAAAAAACCAATGGTCTCAAGAGAGACATAGAGAAAGATAGAGGAGAGAATGAATGAGAAGCAACAGCAAAAACATACGCACGCAAAAACGCAACGTTCGCTTGCAAAGCGTGTCGGGAAATCGATTTTCCCAACCTTCCAAAAACGTCCCGACACAAAAGAACAAGAATAAGAAGTCAAGAGAGAAAGATAAAATCCGCAAAAATCCAAACCGAGAAGACAAAGCGACGACTCCTTACGCACTTTCCTCCCACCCAGGAAGGAGCCAGGAGCTAAAGAGGGGGAGCAGTGTGTGTGTGTATGTATTTTGGTTTCCGTTCCAGCGAAGGAAGCGAAAAAACTCCTAGCTCCCTGGCAAACACGCTCGTAGTAAAACCGAACAACTTCCATACGACCGCACATTTACACACACACATACAGACGGACACAGATAAACGCCGGAAAATAAAACACGCCGAGGGGAGCAAAGCCTACTACAAAAACGCCGTGCAAATAAAAAGCATGAGACGAAAATAAAAATAATCACCCGCACGGACGCAGGGCGATGGTTTGCCACGGGAAAGGAAGCGGGCGAAACGTAGCGTCGTTCGGTGTTTTCTTTTCCTTGTTCCCTCCGTGCGCGCCATTTAATTTCTGGGGGATTTGTTCTCTCCCTCACGGAAAAGTTGCGCTCGAGAGTGCTTTTCCGTGTGTGTTTCAGATGGCAAGGGGCGTAACGCGAGGGTGTGCGTGCGGTAGATGTGTGTGTGAGTCGTAGTAGATGCTCATTGCGGCGAGGGGAGAAAGTTGCTTTACCAACACACCGACACGGGCACCCTTTTTCCGCTGCGAAGGGGAAGAAACACACAGTGCCGGGGACGATGAAGTAAAAAACGCGCCATGGGTTGCTTTACTGATGGTTTCATTTTTCTCTCCAAACTCCGCAGAATGCAGAACTTCGACTCGGTGCTGTCGATGGCGGCGGCGCAGCAACCACAACAGCAGCAGCAAACGGTGGAACAGCAGCAGCAGCAGCATCAGCACACTGTGACACCGAACGGTTGGTTTGATCTGACGATCAAATCGGAACCACTGGACTATCATTCCCATCAGCATCCACTGCAGCAGCATCATAACCATCATCATCTCCATCATCAGCACCTGCAGCTTCAGCAACATCAGCAGCAGCAGCAGCAGCAGGACACGACCCTACTCTCAAGTGATCCACACTCGAACCCAACGTCGCCGCAGAGTGTCGACAGTATGGACTCGCTCAGCGGGAAGAGTGGGTTCTTCGATGGGAAAGGCACGGCCAGTCTCATGTCCGGTGGATACAATCCGCTGGGCTTCAACCCACTGACGCCGCCCGGGTACGCCGGACTGCTGGTGCCACCACCACCGTCCCAACATCAGCTACCTTCCCAGCACCAGCAACAGCAGCGCCTGTCCACACCAAACCGCATCTACGGTGGCACCGGAGGAGCCGGCAAGGTGGATCTGGCATCGCTCACACCCACCCACACCCCACCGATGGACGTGACGCCACCGAAATCACCGAAAGACCTGCTCGAAACACCCACCAAAGAGGAGGAGCCCGGCTCGGACTGCGAGGACGGCTCGTACGACGGCAGCGAGGACGAGGAGGGCATCCGCAAGCCGAAGGTGAACTCGCACGGCCAGGTGAAGAAGTTCCGCTGCAAGCAGTGCGAGTTCGTGGCCGTCACGAAGCTCAGCTTCTGGGAGCACACGCGCAGCCACATCAAGCCGGAGAAGATGCTCACCTGCCCGAAGTGCCCGTTCGTGACGGAGTACAAGCACCACCTGGAGTACCACCTGCGGAACCACCAGCGCTCGAAGCCGTTCCAGTGTCCGAAGTGCAGCTACAGCTGCGTCAACAAGTCGATGCTGAACTCGCACATGAAGTCACACTCGAACGTGTTCCAGTACCGGTGTGCGGACTGCAACTACGCCACGAAGTACTGCCACTCGCTGAAGCTGCACCTGCGCAAGTACGGCCACAAGCCGGACGTGGTGCTGAACCTGGACGGGACGCCGAACCCGCTGCCGATCATCGACGTGTACGGGACGCGCCGGGGCCCCAAGTCGAAGCCGCCGAAGAACGTCGAGAAGATGCTGCTGAAGCAGGAACAGAGTCTAGCCAAGCAGCAGCAGCACCAGCAGCAGCAGCAACAGGAAGCGAGTGATCCACAGCAAAGCGCACCGCTAACGCCACTTAGCCAGCAGGGCGGCATGATGACGGCTCCGACGACTCCGTTCACACCACCCGGCAGCGGCCAAACGAACGGCTTGATGCGCAACCTGTTCCCGCATCAGCTCTTCCCGAACCCGCTGGCGCACATGTTCAAGAGTGCGGCCGCCAACGGTGGCCATCTGCCGCTGTTCCCGTACCTGAACCTGAACTTCCAGATGTTTGCCGACCAGCAGGCGAACCTGGCGCAGCTTTCGCCGCGCAGCTTCCAGCAGAACCTGATAACGCAGCTCACCGGGGAGAAGCTGAACGGCAGCGGCCATAGTGGCAGTGGATCCGACCACGAGAACGACCTCTCCGTCAAGACCACCTCCAGCGGGAGCTCGCTGGGCGAGGAGCTGCTGAAGCAGATCACGGCAGCGGCCGCCGACAGTTCCGCGTCCGCCATCGTTGCGGACAGTGAGCCGGAGTCGACTCCGACACAGCAGCAGCAGCAGCAGCAGCCACCGTACGGGGAGTTCCCGACCGCGGTGGTGACGTCCAACCCGCGCACACCGTCAACTACCGGGAAGGTGGGCGAGCGAAGTCGCCGCAAGGGTCGTGCCTTCAAGCTGGAGCGGCTGAGTGAGCCCGCGTCGTCGTCCGCTTCGACCACCGACATGGAGCACGCACCGTACGACGAGGAACAGACGGGACCGGTGACGCCACCGGTCGCACCAGCACCACCACCGGCGACAACGCCCAAGGAACGCTCGCTGGAGTGCAAGTACTGCGACATCGCGTTCCGGGACGATGTGCTGTACACGATACACATGGGCTACCACGGGTACGACGACGTGTTCAAGTGCAACATGTGCGGCGAGAAGAGCGACGATCGCATCGGGTTCTTCCTGCACATCGCCCGCAAGGCGCACTGAGGAGGACATGGTGGCGTGCCAAATCGTTCCGCGCCCGTCCGAGGACGGCATGCGGGACGGCAACATCTACCTGATAAGTATTTATTTATTGTAGCATGCGGCGAGGGTTGTGGGGACCCGATTCCGATCTTTGTTTTTCACTCGCAATGGCAGAAGCTAGTCGTCCAAAAAAGTGTTGTAGAATTCGTTCGATAAGTGGTGGATGTGGAGAGAAGGAGCTATGAAGGAGCTAGATAGGAGTACCTATCCCGCGTGTAAGCAGGCTGCCAACAGAACAATCCAAAGACTGAGCACGATGTAGAAACGATGGGGGGACAGTTGCTTTAGTCGGTAAGGCACTCGGAGCACAGAATCAAAGTTATCCGTAGTACGTGGTCATTTTTCCTCTCTAGCGCGTAAGAGATTGTTACAACGTCCGTTAGGGTATAGGAGTATTAGGATTATTTATACTGGTTGACGGTGCACACAATAAAGAAAAATCAACATTACGTACATCAAAGAGGCTTCGTGTTTGATGTTGTTTAACGAACATTTCGACGCTCATTTGCACTCTACTACAAGAGATCCACAGCGGAAAAGAACTTTACAGCTAATTATCGAGTGCTCAGTAGTCTCGTTCTCGCCGTATGACCTTCGCCCTTCGGTTGGCTCGATGTCGACAAGCAAAGGTCGACACGTGCCCGCAAGATAAAATCAAGAGGGTTGCTCGCTCTCGAATCTCGACAAGACACTGCGAAGACGTTAGGGTCCTTACTGGCGCAAGGGTATCCCTTGCGGCGCACGACCCCGGACGATCCTTTCCGGGAACCGCATTTCCCCCTCCGTTTGGTTGTGTTGGCACGTGCATCGGAATGTTGGGACATCTTCCCTTCGGGCGGACCGGGAGTTAATTGAAAATTTTCCCGTAAATTCAAATGCCAATCGCGCGCGCACGGCGGCCGTTATGGAGAAGAAATTATGTTTTCTTCGCATGTGTAGATTAGCTTAATGGTGGAACAGACGCCTAACGAGGGTCACGACAGCGGCGGATGATTGATCAATCGAAGTTTGCTGTCAGACCCCCTAGCCGTAAGTTATTCAAATTGAACTCTAAGTCGTAGCGCGTGCGCTCCGTCAGTTCCGGTACGCTTTGGGCCGTTAATATCTGGAGGAATTCAATTTTAATGCGGGGTAGGTGAAAGTTTTTGTAGAAAATAGGACCGAGGGTGACTGAGACGTTTGTCGTCGATCGATCCGGCTCGAAGGACCAAACGTAAGAGGCAATTTCTCGCTCATTACTTACTGCGAGATGCGCTTGCGCTCCGGAAGCCAGGTTGACATCTCACTTTCCTTGAAGGACACGTAACGAATCTGGAAAATTTCGTACTCTACGCAACCAAACAGAAAACGTCTCAATCGCAACCAAATTTCCGCCAAACAATGGCTGCAAAATGGTGACGAAAGGAGCGCACAAATACGATTAACGCCGAGTGCAGCGAATGGGATTAAGTCCTGCTGCGCCCTCGGTAGCACGTTCTCGGCGCTCTAATACCGCTCTGGAGTAAAGCCGCTTTCGGAGTTCGGAGGTTTTTTTTTGCTGTTGCCCTTTGCACTCCTGGCCGGGCCGGGTTGCATAAAACACGCAGCCGCAGAGCCGTTTTCGTAACGCAAGTGACCCTTAACGCGGAGGGTAAGCACACGGGATACTCTGCCGTGCGGACGTCGTTGCATGTGCCGTGGAGCAAACGAGCGTAACGGAAGGATAATGAGCGGACTCAAGATCGCACTCGATCGCCGTTGGCAGGCGGCAGCCAAAAACAAGAAACACACCACAACGATCCTCATCCAGCAGTCTGTCTGCTCGTACTCGCATTGCGGAGAGCGATAAATCTTTACTTCGCGTGTTTCGCCTTCGACGGTGCAGGTCAGCCAGTTGGGATACCGGGATCGCCGGAAGGACACAGCACACGCCGCACCTATTAATCCTATTAACGCCGAGCGCGCGTTGCGTGTAGAGAGGCGTGGAAACAGGATCACAGCGGATCGTTAGTTTTGCCTACGCCAAACGCGAACGTGCTAAACGATCTTCGGGTTCTGATCGGCATAATTCATCTTCTGGGTTGTTTTTGTTTTTCTTTTCGTGGAAACAATGCATAGTTCTGAGACTGAGTGGTCGCTGTCGTAAAAATGTGTGACGGCGAGTGGCAATACTTTGGGTCAGGGGTCGGCAAACTTTTGAAGAAAGGGAAGATCGATCCACTTGGATTGAAGAAGCAATTGAAGAAATCTTGGAATGCTATCCCCAGTGATTGAATCTTGTATCGAGAAATAATCTACGTAAAAACATTACAAATAAGCCTCAAATAACTGGAAAAATAGTTCGTTCGAGGGTAAATAATTAGAATAGTGCTTCTTTCCTAAATGTGTTCCGGCATATCGAGGTACTTCCAACTGTAGCAACAGATGTACGTTTGTTATATTTGTTATGCAAAGCCATTTTGGGAAATATTTGGAGTTCAAGACTTTGGTCTTTCGTATGTCGCAGGCAGGTGACTTTGGAAAGAACTCTGTTATTGATACAGTAGTACCTGTATCAATGATAGCTGTAGTAGCGAGCTGTAGTAGCACGTCCACCACGTGCTTTGTATACGAAAGTCTGGCCGTTTTTTGTCAAAGGAGCCCTTGATTCAAAGATGTTTTGCTTAACAACGTCACAATAACCACCACGCCAGGTAGACTTGTTTATTGAAATGGAATTTATGCAGTTTTTACACTACATTTCTTTGATCACGCGACATGAATTGAATGAGCTTGATTAGGAGTTTGATTGGGAACATGAAAAAGTTACAAAAAAAGGACAATGAATCTCTATGACAATCACTATTTACTATCAACTGTAAATTATTTAGCTATTGCAATGGATATCTTAAAAGTTCTTAAGATTTTATTACAATATTGTTAGAACAAACAGAAATATTGATCACATATGGAGACTAGAATCGTTTTACTGCGTTTTATATTGGTTCGTAATTGCATTTTTGTTTAATAAACCTGCAGATGCAGTGCCTAATGAAGTTGCTCATAACATTATTCATTATTCATCGATATTTGTAAAAATCATCACTTTTGCCGACCCCTGCCCTAGACGCATCGCGTAAAACGCGCGGATCGCACAAGAGACAAGTCACAGCTGACGCTGGCGCTAGCCTGTTGGGCCCTGTCGGCCTAATGAATCAATTTTCCTGTTCGGACCGACCGTCCGGACCCATATCTTTTTGCGGAAAACCGACGAGGACCGAGGGTACGACCAGCAGAACGGTGTGCAGGATGCACGGACGCATCACGGCGATGCGTTTTATGCATTGTGGGTGAGTGAATATTTTATTCCATCGTGTTGTTATGCTTTTTTTCTCGTTCGTTCGTTCGCCTCACTCGCCTCTTTCGACTGCTTCGCATAGGTGCGTCTCGGGTGGATTATGATGCGAGCGATCCATCTGTTGAGTTCGCATTTTGCCGATTTTTCTGCACACCCCGTCCGACTTGCCCGTGGCTGCGGCATGCTGCGCGGACGTTTTTAATGGACACAATTACTGTGGCTGTCCCTGCACGCAGGCGAAGCAGCCGTTGCACCCAGGCAGCAGGCGAGCAGGACACACACACATACGCAGGGACCGTCACCAGCATGAATAAATAAATATGATCGATGATGCGAACGGTGCGTTGCAAGTACGTCCAACCCAATCAACACCTCCACACGGTTCGTGAAAGGGTTTGGGCGGTTGTGTTTGCTCGAACTCGAATCCGCACCATGTGCTCCGTAACGATTCGGTCGGAAAATTTTGGGAACAATAACCCAGCAAAAAAGGGTACCGCAACTGAATGGTGGGGGTGAACAATACTCGCTGCACTCGAGAGTAAAAAGGACTCTTTGCACCTTTCACATTTTTTTGCATCTGCGAGTGGTTAAAATTGAATGTCACGGTGGTACTTCTTGCCGCGTGGAGTACAATGCGGTGAAAGGTGTTTGAGTTGTAGACGGTGAAGGCGATTTCGTTTGGGATGGCTGGATGTTCTAAGGATGTTGTTTTGAGCTGTGATGTTAATATAATTATATATGCTTCCAATATTGCATTTAATGTTTTAGATAGACATCCCACTCAGTAGATAAGTACAGCAGAATTACTGTAGCTTGAGACTTAGAAGAAGTTCCTTGAAATTAGTGAGCTAAAACTAAACCATATAGACGAAAATGTCGATGATTTATTTTATGATATGCCTATGACACTAGTTAATAGATAGATAGCCTATGATACTAGTCTTTTAGTGTCTTTTTACAGGATTTGGTCAACCAACCCATGCTCCAAGCAAACTCGAATGCATATATAACACGTACTAAACGTTATTACCTCGATATTAATCTCTTTCTCGGTTACAGACAGGATCCCAATCTCGGTTTTTGTTCTCGCTGTCACTGCCTTAGTTCTAGTTTGGATGTGGTTTCTTTTCCAGTTTGCATCAGGTTTGCAAAACACAAATCAGGTAACAGATTATCAGACCTTCAGCAGACAGCTACGAACATATTACATCTCCAAATCTGATAACTGTCTATAAATTAGACTTAAAGCTGTTCGCTGTAGGCAAGTAAACCTTTTAGTTAGAACACTTTTTCACAACTCGAATGGATGAAGGAAGTTAATATGGCAGAAAATGTATGGATTGTTTTTGCTCAAAATATGCACCTTTTCATATTTGATGAATTTAGAAGCTATTTCTGAGATGGATAACATTTGTTCTTCCCTCGGTAGAGTTAGCAATATCAGAAACCTAACATAACCAAACCCAAGCTCAAACAAAACATCCCATCGGGACACTTCTTTACGCTCTCGTTTCTGATTCTAACTCAATTATCGCACGACCGTGTCCGTGAAAACAATAAGCAACCGTTTTTCGGTCAAGCGCCCATCCCGTATGCATCCTACCGATGCCCCATTTTACAGTCCATGTCATAGCAGAACGTTAAGCAGCAGCAGCAGATACATTACAGTTTTCCAAACTCCGGGGAAAAAAACGAGCGAAAATCGAAACCGAAAGGCTACTCTAAAGGTTTGTTTGGTTACACACACGCGCGCACACACACAAACGAGACGCGCCGTCATAAAAATCCCAAAAACGCCAGCTGGCCCGGCGGGACCGGCCAGGCGATCCGGAAGAAGAAAGCGAACGAGCGAAAAACCCGGCGCGTGTAAATCGGACACCCGATCGGATGTGGCTCGGACTCGAGCCTGTTTCGTCTGTGATCGCAAGGATCGCGCAGGATCGACGGGCATGACCGCAACACCGGCGCAACCGGGAGGGGTTGGTTCCGTGCGCTCCTAGCCAGCCGTTGCAGCGTTCGATGCTGTATTTATGTGTTTTTTTTCGTCGCTTTTCTCTCTAGGGATGCAAAAGCTGCAAGCGCAACGGTCCTCCACACGCGCCCGGCTCGGAGAATTGAAAAAAGGTCTTCTTTCTTCGTTCGGTCTTCCGTCTCGATCACGGTGCATCGGGTGACATATTTTATGGGAGTTTGTTGTGCCCATCGACGCGACGGCGCACACATGTGCGCGGTGCGTACTGATCGCGGACAGGGATTGCAGCGACTTGCCGCGTGCCAACGATTTATTTATAGAGAAAACACACACACACACGGGCGCGCACGAGAGCAGGAGGAAAAAGAAAAATCGTTAGCGAAGGCAGCACGGTCGTCTTCGTCTTTTGCTCATTTCCCTATGGGCGCGCCGGGTTTTCCGGGTGCAGCCAAATGCCGTCAGGACTTGAAGTGCTCCTGCTTCGCTTCGCTCATTAAACCCAATAACCGGAGTCAATGAGGACACGTTCCCGTTCGGCGCTGGTGATGAGTTCCGCCACAAGGACACGGGACGCGCACGCGGGTGTGAAATTAGTTTCGACATTTCCTTATTATTTTTTCCCACTTCCAAGAAAAACCCCGTTCCGAGCGCGATCGCGCGCTGTTTGCTCATCTGCTGCAGCGCGCGCGCTCGAGCGCTCCCCCCCTGTTTTCTGCGCCAGGATCGGCGCACGTGTGTCGTGCGCGTTAAATGAATGTCTCCGGCTAATGAGGTGAAGTGTAAGGATTTGTCGAAAGGATCGAAAACCGTTGCCAGATGGACGCCGGGACTTTTGGGACCGAGATTGAGTTACTGAGAACAAAGCGTTTGGAGCATTCTGCGTTCTGCTGTTGTACACATTTTAATATCATCGATCATCGGGGTTTCTTGTTGAAATGATCATTTGCTTTCGGAATGATTCCGATCGTGGTTCGTTTCTTTACATCACCGATATGATCAGGACAGTTTCTTATGACCCAAGTGAGGTTAGAATAAGACTTGTAGAAACCGTAGATACATGAAAGATGTATTGTGAGCTTAAGTTTTACGATCGATCGAGCTTTTCTCTCTCTCCAAATAAGGTAAAATCACTAATTATTGAAAGCCAGCATACATTATAGAGTTATGAAATCTGGAAGAAAGAAAGAAAGCTATCCATATTCTCAACAATTCACCGATTGTCTAAATGTATTTTTGTATTTTTATGTATTTTTGAGTGTTTTCGATATTTGTTCCAACAAAAAATACAAATTCTCCTGATTGCGGAATTCGGTTTTTTGTAAAATATCCACAAATTTTGTATAAAAATTTGAAAATAATGAAAACTGATTAGCTTCTCTCTCAGTGGACATATTCAAGAAATGCAAATTGCAAACGAAAATCGTCTAACTGGGTCTTAAAAATCCCTCCCAGACCCTGTGTGGTGTAAACAAAATCGTTGATCGTTAGTGTTAACGACACCCAAAGAGGATATTACAATATACCTCTACAAAATCAATTAAATCTCAAAAACCTCTACCGCTCAAACAGGAATGCAAAAATCAATTTTAAAACACGCCCCGCAAAGCTTGAAATGGGGTCTCGGGCCATCTTGCCGTGTGCGCCATTTTGCACCCGAATCGACAACGTCTTTACCCCCTCTGTGATATGCCATAAAAGGGGTTACCTGGCACCCCACTTTTCCGAACAATAAAACCTGCTTTAACTTGTTGATTTCTGCTTCCCGGAACGCCTCTTTTCCCATTTCGTCGTGGCGTTCGTGCCCTCACGTCATAACGAACACCGAAATGAGCATCAAAAGTCAAACAAATAATGTCGCCCGTTTTTTTGGCCCTTATGCGAGGGGTTTTTTTTAGTTCCGAGGTCTTTCTAATCCACCCTTGTTATTAAAAAAAAAATCAAGCGATCATAACAAATAAACACCGCCACACACTTGACGATCGCTTCCAATCAACACGTCGTGTTTTTTTCTCTTTCACTATCGCGTTCAATTTGTTAGCTCAAATTACGATTCCCACTTTTTTCCCCCGCCACGATCGTGTATTAACGCGTTTATAAAAAAAGGTTTTCCACGCACCCCTCCATAATCGTTGCTCAACAACCGCGCGGGCTAATGAAATCCCCTAAATAGGTCCCTAAAAACTAAAAAAAAAACACTGTTCAACCTGCTTAACCCTCGCTTGAACTCCGTTGGCCCCTCGTTCACATTCTGTGTGTTGGCTCGTGCGCGACTGGAATCCGTTTTTTTTTTGCTTCGGCCCACTAAAAACGACGCGTAAAATGACTCCTCAAAACAGCGAGGGAGCTGATGGAGGATTTTTTTCTTCGGCGCATGAAAATTTACCTACAAAAAATGAGCGTTCCCCTCTAGGAGGATCGCACACTGGGGTTGGCCTGGTTGAAAGGTAAGGTAGGGATCATATTTTTTTTCGTTTTATTTCATTTTTTGCCTCCTCTTTCCTTTCGCGATTACTTCCGCTGGGCGTACACGCACGTACACGCCTCTAGGATTACGGATATAGGAGTGGATTTTTTTTCTGCGTGCGCACCGAGGAATTCCTTTCACCCTCCTCGGGTTGGGTTTGCGGTTTAACGGGGCCGTGAGGAAATTGGATCGTTTTTTTATTATTCGGATGTAGGGGCATTGTGTCGGTGCCGGTGCATGATGCAGTTTTGGTTGCTGTTGCTTGTATTCATTGCGATCGCTTTTTGAGCACAGCACATTCAAAAGCAATAAAGCGAGATAATGCACTGCTCGACACGGAGGTTGGTTGAGAAATTGAGATGCGCATGTGCGGCACGGGAAAGGTGCGCAAGTGATGCGTATTCGGTCGATGGAGGAGGTTAAGATGAGAATTGTAGAATGTTCTGAGAACATGTTACACACGATATATAACTGCATTTTGTATACAACAGAGATGCTGTGTTTGTAAAAAAAACTTTAAATTTCAATAGGAATGCATAACCATCATAAGTAAAATCGCTACTTAAGTGTTTTTAGGCATATTGAACGATTTTCCTTGTTTATGTTCAGTAGTTGAACTCTTTCATCACCAAGTGGCCTTTAGGTAAAAACAATATGAGACTTATTATCAGGAGATTTTGTTACAGTAAATCTGAAATAAGCGAATTTCAGTAAGTTTTATATATGTTTGTTGATTTTTAGAACGATTGCTTCATAAGAGTCTTTTCAGGATTTGATAACGTTACTCCACAAAACAAGAAACATGAAATTTACACCAATATTCTTCGATCCTGTCGATTGGTTCTCGGAAAAAGTCTTGTATTATCCCAACGCAATCGTTTTTCTAGTTGATTTTTTGGTATATTTGTCAAGTCCGGTGTACTCATTGAGACTAGAATCCTCAGTTAGCCTGTACATAATATTCATTCAGACATGGTCTTGTTTGATTTCTTTGAAGAATCCAGCAAAATATCAAAAGTGTCTTAATAAACTCCTTCTGTTATCGTAAATGTTAGAATTATCAACGTGATTGTATCCTTGCGAATAACCTTAAATTTTTGTGATATATTTGGCCTATTATAACGCCGATATCTATCAACAACCATAAACCCACACAAACCCTATTCAGACAACCAGACGAGGAAGTATTACCTACTAAACCATACAAAAGTAAATCCGACATAAATATGAAAGATCCTTGTTCGATAGTCTCATGTTTTATGTGAGATACACGCACACGGATTACAGCAATCGAGTCCCGAAGGACAACTGCGATCATGCTGCTGTTCCAATCGATCACGGCCAGGGATACGTCGTGTTAATTTCCGGTATTCGTTTCCACGAAAACACACCCCGCCCGGCATACGAGCCATTTGCTGTTCAACACTGCTCACCAGCATTCCAGGAAACCTACTTTATCACCCGCTTTCGGTTGTTTCTTGGGTTGTTATAAGAAAAAAGGTGTAGCGGTAAAAAAAACTCCTTTTGTGACGCTCTTTTTTGCACCTCAAGAACCGACGGTGGTCGGGTGATCTCGCCGTTCTCGCATTTTTTGTGTTCGCCCTTTTTCGGACAACAATTATGGGTCTGATTGTGGCTCGAGCTTTATCGGATGTTTCGTGTCCATTGTCCGGCAAGGGAATATTGTTTCGGAACGATCTTTCTTTTTTTGTCTCGCCCGTAACCAGTTTTAGCAATAAAAAGGATAGAGAGAGAGTGCGAGATAGAGAGAGAGAGAGAGATGGTGAAATCTATCCACAATTAGGTGGAAGTAAGCTGGAAAGATGATCTATAAATAATCGACCATCTTCACGGGCTTACAAGCTTGACCGTGTCGCTGTCCCTTTCTATCCCTGTCCTCCTCCGTTCAGATGTCTGCGCGCTGGTCAAACCGTTGCATCTGACGGCAAGCTGAATCAACTCTCGGACGTGGACAATAGTGCCTTTTATCCTGTTTTTTTGAGCCTCGATTATAGCTTTGTGTGGACAGGACACGCATGAGCGGGTACGATGTTCCGCACGGGACACAACGGGACATCAGGACATCGATTGGCATTGTCTATTTAAAGGGCACACAACTGCCGCTGTCGATGCGTCGACCGTTGAAATGCGGAGGGCAAAGAAAGCTGGCCGGACACTTTCAGCTGGCCGTTGGCGTGCGCGCGCTCGCCCTTGAGGACGCTGCAGATTTGTGTTTGTCACAGCCCGGGTCCTGGAGCCGGACATAGTTGTGGAGAGGGCTCGCGAAAGTTTGGACGTCTTTTACCGACTTGCCTTTCGTCAGAACCCTTTCGATTTTGGTACCCAAAACATGGAAAAGAAAACGATCAGACAAGACTAATCCTTTCATGCCAGACATTGTCACACACCGCACCGGACAGGATCATGACGGGGCCGGACGGTGTTATATCATCGGAAACGGCAGGCGACAGATCAAGGTCGGACATGCCAGTGCTACCGCAGAAGGAACCCGGTGGGACGTGAACGCGCTCAACGTACGCTGGGGCAGACGATAAAAGATGATCTTTATTACCGTCAACCTTGAGACGTAGGGCAATCCTTTTCCGACCTAATCCCACGCCTAATCGCCACACCGTAGTAAAGGATGCTGTGCAGACACTGTCGGACCGGTGTCACCCGCAACTCCCGACTCGACCTTTTGGAAAAACAAAACCTAATAAATGCATAAAATAAAACAGTTAATTCCTTCAACCCAGCCAGGCCGCTGGTGTCACATTCACCAGTCGTCTGTGAGGTGTGTTCCCTCTTTTTTGTTGCTTGTTATCTGCGCCCCTTTCACACGCTAATGCGCCGTTACAGGGTCGTGCCTGCGAAAAACAAATACGGGGTAGTGCTCGTCAATTTTATGGGACTCGCAGCAAGCCCGAACTGGGCAGTAAAAAAAAATATGCACATTAAGGAGCTCCTGCTACCCTTGGTGCACCTTTGGGCAAGGTACCTCCAGCCCTGGTGTGGTAATGAGCGAGTCGATCAGAATCAATTGGAAGGAGTTTCTTGGAGGTGGTGGCGAGAAAGCGAAAGTGTACCGGTTGGTACCTTTTTTCCAGGTTAATTTCTGCTCCTCTGTGTTTTTTTTCCTAATCTTCACTCTCTGTTTCTGCCTGTCTGTCCAGTTTGACTACCCTTCCGTCGGTGACTTTTGGTTGGGCGAATTTTAAACGGCACCGATTGCTTTATTGCACTAGTTGTTGACTTCTAGCGATCGTTGGAGATGACTTTTAAGGTGGCGGTTGGGTTCGCACAACAAAAAAAGAGTTTTTGCTAAACTTCGGGATGGGGTAGAATATTGCGGTGTGGGTCTGTCTACACGGTGGAGCTACCTGCAGCAATTCCATTGAATCTATTGGATATTGGCACTGGTTGGGAATGAAGAGATTTCAATGCTGGGTGTGCTCTCGAAGTGCACGATTTTTTTTTCATCTAGAACATGTCGAAAATAGTCTTTTAAAATTGTAAATCGTATTTTAAATATCAACACCAAATTAAATGGTTTCGTAATGAGAACAATCTCAATTGCCGCTGATGAAAGGAATTGTGGAGAACATACGAATGTTTCAAAATAGGTATAGATAAGGAATATTTCAAAATAGGTATAGATAAGGTATTTCCGAAATGTCCAAGACCTATTTCAGAAAAAGTTTTGATTTGTTCGAAGCTCAAATGTTTGCAGTACCAAGATAAGGCCTTCTCATGGGTTCGAAGTTCACGTGTTTTAGTTCGATATAATAATGTCTCTTCGATGTTTACGATATGATGCAAGTCAGAGGAACATGTCGCCAAACAATTTATGCTAATTTTTGGACATTGTTTCATCACTCTCACACACCCGATTCACCGTACACAAGGTAGAAGACACTTTGATAACGCTTGGATGCAACACTTTATGTTCATTTTATTCGGTTTCCAATGAGATCTCAGGTGCATAGAAACTTACTCACACCATGTCAGGATTAAAGTGGATATTCTTGAGAATTGTCAATTTGATACAATTTAAGCTGTACAACCCTGAGCAAAACTGCGTTTTCGGTTTGTTTATTTATTAATCTATACATAGATCGGAACTATACACGAACATACAAAAACATACACTTAATCGCTTATGATATCATAAGCAGCCATGGTGAGACGATCGTTATCAACTCCCAACCCTGTGATTGTCTTATCCACTAGAGGATTCGAAAATTGACAGAGAAGAGCATCTCATGCCAAACATCTCATGCCAAACAAATGCGGTTTATATTGATTTTAGAATAAAAACGTTAACATTTTTGAACCGTTTACAGCGTTTTAGACATCCCAACTGAGAACTTCGATGTCACTTGATTTTGTAAAAAAACAAAATGAAGTTTTAGTCAGGAGTAACTTTCATTTCTTTGAAATAAACACATCTTTCAAGCGTCCAAATGAACCCATACTATCATTGGGAAGAAATAGCTAGCCAAACACATCCCTCCTACAACAAGAGCCCATGCTCCTGAATCCCGAAAGGACCCGATGCGATCGGAGCCAGCTGTGTTTATGTGCATCCTTTCACCCGGGTTTGGCGTTCCTTCTCGGGTTGCCAACTCTTTGCTCGCTGATCAAACATGACGGACTGTTTACCGGACTGGAGGTTTTTGGACATTGGTGCCGGCCGTGACTCGTGCAGACACTTTTCCACCACCAAACAGCGAAAGTTTCGAACGGCTGAATGGTTTCAGCTCGCGTGACAGTTCCAAACGCCAAACCAACGTCGCTCGTCTCGAGGCGGGTAATTTGAGCCGAATGTGCAGCCTTCTGGCCCGGCTGGCACAGGGGTGGGCTTTACAGATTTACATCGAGCACACGGCGCGAGGGCGCTCGTGCCCGCGAGCTCGACGAGCATCTTGAGCAATTTGCTTCGGTGCCTTCACCGGTTGAACCCACGCACACAGGGACGCACGCGCGCATTACTTCCGCAATTGGAAAGGAAAATAGGAACACACATTCCCTTTTCGGTACACACGTTTGGCAGGCCAGCGGAATAATAAGCGATAGATGGTTCCGTTTTTGCTCCTGACAGCCCCCTTCTCAAGAGCGATTCTTTCTCCATTCGTGAGTTCATTCATTCCGAGAGAGGCAGAGTTGAAGAAGCGAAAAACAAGAATGTGAAGGAAACAACCATCAAAGCAGTGTCAAAGAACGATTTCTGCGTTCCTTTCCTTGCTTCCTATGTGCGCAATGCAACAATGTGCATTATTATGACGTTTATGCTTCTTGCATTGAACAAAAAAAACCGGCAAAGAAGGGAGGATTTTCTTCCTCGACCGGAAAGTGAGCACGCCGAGGGATGCTGGAACGAGTGTTCCTGAGGCCAACACGAGCCAAAACTCACCCGCAGCGACCCGGAGTGCAGCTTTGGGTCAGCTTAGTAACCGAAGATGCTCAATTTCAAAGACATTATGACCCCGGTCACCTTTCGTCCCGTGCGCAAGCCACCGAGCAGGGAGGAAGCGTTGCGCAAAGCGGACGGACAGAACACCCAAAACCCAAAAGGTGCGTGGAATCTGCGCGCGCGCGCTTACGTACAAGATCCTTTTTTTTTGCGTAAGAGACCGTTCTGGGACGCGATCCGAAGAAGGCCACCAAGGTGCCGATCTTGATCGTCGCAACCGGCCACAATAGCTATCTAATTTATCGAGATTGGCTCGTGGCTCGTGGCTGACTTTTCGATCCGGCGATACGGTGTGTGTGTTTTGTCTGCTTGCGTGTGCATGTCCTTATTCTCGAGAGCTTTTTAGGCACGGTTGCCGCCACCGTTTTATGATTAATGATCGCAATCGGTGCCGGCTGTTCGTTTGCGTTTGTGTTTGTTTTGTTGAATGGATCGTGTTTTTTTCTCTCGGTCTATTCCATCCAACCATTTAGCTAATTGAATCGATGTGCGTTTGCGTGCGGTTTCTGGGAGCTGCCCTGAGAAATCGAGTGGGTTTCTGTCGGTACCATGTGCGATACTCCGTAGCCCGTGGGCCGTAATCAATGGGCCCCGCTATTTGTTGCATATTTGTCATGGCGCAGTGGCGGTGGAGGCGACCGCCGAAATCGAAAGCATGACTCGGCAGCGGATGACTCGACACGGCAAAAAAGCGGCTTCGATTCGCATGACGGGGAAGTTTGTTTCTTTAAACCGTTTTTAAATGGAGTGTTTTCGGGCGGGCATGTGCTGTTTGAGAAGTATTCCGAAAGAAAAACCCACACATTTTTACATTTGTTTCGTAGCTGTTTGTTTTAACTGCTAATTATTCGTTGGTTTAATATCGAAAATCATCCCTGATTTTGACGTTAAGCAAACAAATAAATATATTGAATTTATTTAGGTTACCCACCAACAGATGGCGACACTCAATCAAGGATGCAGTGATAAATATTTATTATGCCTGCTATGATTTATTAAAAGAGTTTGAACATACTTTTTTAGTCGTTTGTTCAACATTACGATTAATTTAATTTTTCATGCTTTATTATGTATTTTTTGAATATTTTTTTTTGTACGGAGCTATTTGTTGAAATAAAAAACCTCTGCAAGGAAGGTTTGAAATGCTTGTTCAAAATATTATTTGAAATTTGTTATGAATAAAACACCAAAACAATCATGAGGATAAATTTCGAGTAGAGATTTTCTTGGCAATATTCATCGCCTTTTTTCCATTTTTTCGTAATAAAATATAATACATATTCAATAGAACTTGACGGAGTAAGAAATTCTATGACAGCAGTTTCCTAAAATGACAGCATTGGAGAGAGGGAGAGAGTTTGTTGGTAATATTGAGTTTTTTTTGTTGTATTTAATCAGTATACCTAATTTAAGTTGAATTACCGCGAGTCTGCATTGTTATAGAAATTACTTTTACGGTTCATGTAGGCTATAACATGTGTTAACTCCAACTTTCGTGCTTGTTCAGACTCGATCCAGACGTAAACTTTTCATTTGCAAGGCTAATCTATTATATGGTCTATTATTCAATATTATTTATAAGCTTTCTTTTTTTTCTAATATTCGTGTTTTGCTCGCAAAATAATGTTTATCAATTGTTGTGAAAAACCAAGAATTTGCAAGAATCAAAAATCATTTTTACAACTTTCTCCATCCTATTTTATGGCTTTTCTACCCCTCAAAAACATTTTACTCAATTTCTTCTTCAAAACATCTTCAAAGAAATTGTTTCAGCCAACGCAAGGATGTCATAAGTATCGCATTCAAGTCTTTCCGGATTGAAATCTTACATAGAAACGAAAACATTTTTCATATAGGTCAAACTATGCCTTTCACACCATTTTACAAAGAAAAACCACATGAGTCCACCCGGCAACAGCCGCCCGGTACGTCCATCAGCGCAATAAACGAAACTCGTCCGATTCGAATGAATACAATCGTAATTGCAAAGCTTACCGAACAGAAATCGAGTCCGAAATCAGATTACACCCGGGATTAGTTGACCCTTCGAGCGGCATTGAGCGAGCGGCCATTGCACAATCGATGGTGTCGCTGGCGCCAATGGCGGCCGGCTGGTCAGCGGTCCGAAGCCAGCGCAACCGTTACGGACCGCTGACCAATCAATCGGGGGATTTTTCACACGCACCCAATTCATACACGCATCGAGGACATTTCACATATTCCTGCGGCCCTGTACGTGGGTTCTTTAATCCCATTTTTCCGTCCGGCGGCGTGCGAAACGATTGCAATTGTAATAATAAAATTTTCAAGACGATTCGCACTCTCAGGGGTCAACATCGACGCGCGAAAGGGGACGGTTTGATAAATGGTGCCGGGCTCGGAGCTGGCTTCAGGCCCGGGTCAAATTATGGCGAAACCCGCACGTCCCGGATGCCTTTGTTCCGGACTGTGCTCCGATTTGCGAGCGAGCAGGCCTGTAAAGCGGCGTTTTATTTGAGCGATTTTTCAGTCGTTACAGAAACTGTCATCGAAGCGTTATTTATTTGCATGTTTTCGTTGCGAACTTTGTCACCCCGACGAACCCGGGGTCGGGCCCGGTTAATGGTCCGTCGCCTCGGACGGTTTCGCATTGTTTTCGCCGCTGACCTTAGGCGCTGACCCTCCGTGAACCGCAGTTTTGGGTGGAAAACTTTAAAACCCCGAGCCCTTTTCCCGATGCCTGCCGGCGGCGCTGGCCGTTTCCCATGGTTACGGCCCTTGGGTGCAGTAGGTCACGAAAAAAGGCTTTTCCAACGGTCAAACACGGACCGGAGGGGCCGAGCGCATGCAAGCGCGCACATACTCGCGCTTGACCCCTCGTCGTTTGGACGTAACCCAGCGAGCGAGCGAGCCCGCGCGCGCGCGTTTTTGAACCGATTCAAAGGAAGCGCAATTGTGACGAATCCCGGTGCGGGGCTTCGTGTAGGATGTGCTGACCTTTTTTTCTTCTCCGGGCTGACCCCTGAGGAGCGGAGCGGAGGGTTAAGGCAAGCGAACCGGGCCTGGGACACGATTTATGATGCACGGAATGGGGAATTTATATTTGCAATTGGCTTTAATTGGATCGTTGGCAATTCGCTTCCCGCTTTTTGGCGCCAGAAAGGAGGACGAGGGAAATCAGGGTGGAAGGATGCAATTTTAATATGAGAAATGCGTCACCGGTGCGGACGACAGAGCTATTGTCCTATTTTCTAAGGACGAATGTTTGAAGCGAAATTTGAAAAATCGCTTCAATGATTTCAATATTCGAATGGAAATAAAATCATATTATCGTTGCGCGAGTAAACGATTGATTTAAATGTGAGAAATAATCCAAACAAACTTAGATCTTATTTATACAGTTGTTAATAATGAATAATGACCGAATGTTCTCCGTATAAACGTGAATAAGTATTGAATATTTTTTTAACTCTAGATATTCTTCTTCAGCAAAATACTTGAGAATATATAATACTATATTTTCTGCTTTTGTTTGGTCTAGTTCAGGGATAAGTATAAGTTCCTTGAACATGAATGTTATATTCAGTTTTAGACTTTTTTTTACCAATTCCACCATCTTACTGTCTATGATATCTGTACCCTTCCAAAACAAGCCTAATTATCCCTCTTAGATAAATATAATATTTTGTTAAATAAATAATAGAACACAATTTCAAATTAATAATGAATGTAAACGCAGCAGAAAATGCAGGAAAACATTCAGCAGTGTCGACAAAATGGGCCAAACAATCATTACGAAATATTTCACGGCAGTTCGTTTGGCGCCATCTATCGTAGAGTAGCAGAAATGGTAAGAGATGAACGTTCGAAACGTTTCATCGGCACGGTGGTTCTCGACAGGAACAAAATTCAGGGTTCAAATAAAATTTTCATGTTCTTATTTTTTTGAAATTTTGCTTCACTTTGTTTCATATGAAACGTGTTTTTTTATTCTACTATGTGCTTACATAGGAACATAAGTTTCTAATTGCACAAAATCGATGCGATATAATTGCAGAATAGTTTTAAAAACTTTGCTCAAGATGCTTTTACTTCATCTTTCCCTTTTCATGTTGTACAACATTGTTGAAACACCTTTCCCGTGCTGTCAAATCGGAAATCGGGTGGCTTAATACTTAAGCTTTCTACGAACTATTGCCATCTTAATGTTATAGCTCTTTCTTCAGTTCTACTCCCATCGTTGGAATTTTAACATTACCCGTTGAAGAAAAAAAAACATCGACGTACGGCATCTTCCTCATTTCGTGTTGCGCTCGCCTTGCTAACGATTGGATGCTTCTGTTGGAAGCCGAAACGGGCAAGTTGCGGAAACGTGTCGCGAGGCATACTTTCCGACGGCATTTAAGAAAGCGGCTTCCAACCCTGAAGCGCCTGAAACTTGAAGTCGGTCCGTCGGTCGGTCGGTGGCAGAGTGCTTAATGAAATACTTTCGGTAAAGTTGTTGCCGTCGTCGTCGCGTGCATCTTGTCAGGCAGCGCGTCTCCCCCCTGCCAGAACCGTGTGCACACCGGCATAGGTGACAAGGCTCTTCGAGAAGCCTTCGCTGTGGCGCTGTTTGCCAAATGCACTGGTGGCTCTGTTCGGGAGGCTTCCGGCTCAATGCATTCCTGCCGCTGCTCACGTCGGACCAGCATAATGGGATCGCAACGGAGTTTTGTAAAGTTTGCTCAAAGTTTCGGCACTGTTCCTTCCCATCCTTTCCTCTCTGCTTTGCTTTCTCTTTGCAAACGGTTAGGGGAATGACGGAAAAGGAATGCTGTCAGTTCGCTCCATCCTTGCTGCCGGAAGCTTCGAGTTCGTGAACATTAAAGTATTTGAATGCGGCTTTCTTTTCACCCGTTCAGAGTGGCCTGCTAGTGGCACAAGGCATCTGATTACAATGCGCTCCCGTTGTATGTGTGTGAATAAAAGAAGCTTACACCACTGCGAAGTGAAAAGAAACTGCGAAGTGTAGTTTTGGGGCGTAAATAAATCAACCCATTAAAATGAAACTCTCTTCTTTCAGATATGGCACACATAGGAAAGCTAATCTCTGTTAAAAGAGACAATTTCGACGGCAGCTGCAAACTAAGCCGTCCAAAATAAGCTGTTTACAGCTCCAGTTCCCGCATAAGGATGCGCTTTTATATAATAAAAAAACCATTTCATTCTAATTGACCTTATTTTTTAGTGTTTTTTTTAATGCATTTTACCTCTGTGGATTTGAGACACAGATTCTCCTTATGGTGATTGTATTTTCGTATCAAGCCGCCTGCACGCCGCTGGAAAACAAGCTCAAGCGATATCACACCGCGGCTATTGCGCGACCGAGCAATAAAGTTTCTCGTGCCTCTCGTGCCTCCCGCGCACTGTGTGTCCCACCGTGGTCTTAATCTATTCAAACTAAATGCGACAGTTTTTAGGTGGAAATGAGCCCCCCAAAAAACACACGCTGAAACTATCCAGCAGCGCACCACTGGTGGAGAAGCAGCAGTGGATTATAAGAAAACCAATTACCAACGTTTTTCTTCCACAGCCCGTAACAGCAGCCCGCATTTACACGCCCGGGTTGGGCGCGTTTTTGTTCCGGATTCCCAACGACACGGTTCCGCTGCGGTTGGCACAGCCGTTTTTTTCTATCTTCTTCGCTGTTTCACTACAGTTTGTGGTATTGCACACTGCATTTAAGAAAGTCGGGGCAGTATCCTCTCCAAACATACTAGCTTGCCCGCACCGCTTTGAAGTGGAGATGGAGAAAACTTCCATATCACACATCAGGTGCGGGAACCACGAGTGGCAAGGTGGGAACCACGGCTATCAGACTGCGATCGGTGGCAGCGACCCAGAAGACCGCCGGCAGGCTGGTGGAATCTTATTACGATACGAGATAATTAGATTAGGATACCTCTAAGTGGCATCGTCCCGGTAGCGCTGGCCGCACACCCACCCATACAGCGTGACAACTGCCCCGGAGGATAATGATATTTCTTTACCGATGTCCTCCTTGCCCCACTAAGGGCACTGGGATTTATCGAGATTCTAATCTGCAGGGATGTCTCCAGAAGTGTCTTGAGCAAGTTCCGCGACCGGGTGTCGCTGGAACTATCCGCTCCGTAAAGTGCAGTGAAATATAGCGCTTAGTTTTAGACATATTGCATTTTCGGTGCATGTTTCACGCTATTTTCGGGCATGTTCATGCTCAATCGTGTCCTTTGGCGTAGTTTATAACGTCGCTGAATTAGAAAGCTAATTAAATTGCAACTAAGGTCGTTAGTTTGAAACGTTACGTTTTTCGAGCGTTACGGTTCGTGTCCAGGATGCATGTGGCAGTGATTAATATATAACGAAGGTGATTCCTATTATTGATACATAAGTAAAGCATGTTATTTTTTTATTTTTTATTTAAATAAATCCATTATTCTATTTAGAGATCAATTAAAACCATAAGAAATTGCTCAGTCCATGGTTCTTGCAGAATGTCAAACTTATATATCTTCAATTTGAACCAGTGCTGATAACAAACTTTAAACTATGTGAATCGAATGTTCGAACAATCAGATTGGATTAGGTTTTACATACATTTAATTTATTTTATAAAGTCTCTGTTAATTAAACCACTAACAGTACCTTGTACAACAACCGTAACGCTTGTAATGTATGAAGAAATGTAACGTCAAGGTCTCAGCTAATGTTTTACTAAAATTGATGACAAAGTTTGATGATTTGGAAGAGAATCAAAAACATTGCTTTTGAAACAGGTGGTACTATTTCAAGCTGTGAAGAAAATACAAGCTCTGCTCCATTTCTGCACATTTGCTTGCTGATTGAGACTGCTGAGCACGATGCAGCTGTGCTCTGTTTCTAACTACACTTAAGCTTCACGGGAACTGCACTGAGTAAATCAATTCATGTGAAGCATTCGTCAAACCGGTATCTACCCATTTCCATGAAGTTATATAGTTATAAATATTCGTATACTATTGGAGGTTGAACGACGATCGCATGGGTTCTGACTAAAACATTGAAGTCCTATTCTTACTTGGAAATCAAACACATACTATATAAAATCACTATTCGCTATGTCAATATTGCAACTAGTTTGCATCGTCAATAGGTGCGAGTTTTTGTACAAAAGTTGACTAAGTTGTGTAGCAGATATTAGTGCGTGTTTTTCTAGAATGTGTTTATGAGTGTATCTTGGTGAATATAGCATGTACTTCAGAACAATCCTACCATTAGTGTGCATGTGTGTGTATGTGTATGAATCTACCACTAGCAGGTGTAGTGAGCGTGACGTATTTGTGCAGGTGTGTAGCTTGTTGTTCTCGTCCTTGTCGGTGTGTTGTGGAATTTACCGAAATAATCGCAATGCTAATAAACGACCGGGATTGAATCGAATCCTTTCCCTCGTCGTACGTTCCACGGCTGAAGCGCGGACCGTTGCTGGTCGGATTACCGAAACGGGCCGAGACGCAAACACAGCACACACCGGAAGCCCGGCGTGGGTGTATTTACAACCGTGCTGCTTGTGCTCCCGAAAGAAACTACGCCTTCGCCGTTGTCACAGGCTGGCAACAGAGGCAAGCATTGGCCACCATGCACTCGCGCCCATTTATCTTGGGCCACGGGTGGGAGGCGAGCGCTGGCACATGGATTTAATTTGGAATTTGTCCGCCCGTAATCGTATGCGATTAAAATCTCGAAATTCCACGCCGGCAACAAGTTTCGGAGGGTGAGAAAGCTAGCTTCCGCGATTGAAATTATCGTTTTTTAGTTTTCTTGTTGTTGTTGTGGTTGTTGTTTTTTGCAGTAGTGGTGGTGGAAGTAGGAGAAGAAGTAGTAGCAGTAGAAGAATAAGTGATACAGACAAGCCGGTTCGAGAAACAATTAAAAAGTAGATGTGTAGCCGAAGGAAACGAGTGAACGAGTGTATGAAGAAAAAGAGGTGGCTTAGCGAGTGATAGAGAGTGAGAGTGTGTATCTGTGTGTGTTACTGTATACTAAAATATGCTTTACTGTTTCAGCAATTATCACACAACGAGCATGAGCGATTTTTTTAAAATTCCGATGAAGTTTTGGACAGTTTTAGCGCGCTCAATGATGCGGATGTGGATATACATAGATACAGTGGCTCCATTGCATTCCACTGGCGGCAAAAGCGTGGACAGAGATGGCCGAGACAGAGGCAGATGATTTCGAAAGCCGGATTCGCCACGATACATTGCGTAATTAATGAAACAGTAAACTTGTTACGTGAGGCGCGAATATACTGATCGTAAAAGTAGATGAAGAAGTAGAAGGAAACAAAAGTACTGATCAAGGTAGGAGCGGCTATGATCTGGCACGGACTTACCGGTATATCGTGTGAATGAGGTAAATGATCTCCTTTTCTCTGTGAAGCAAAGGAAACCGTTTATGAAATTATTAGTTAAAGAATGTTGTGAAAGTGAAATAAACCACATTTAAAGTTTGCATTTTCAATTGAATTTTAGTAGAGGAGTTCATGGAAAATAACATATAACATTTTTAAAACTGATGCGTAGAATACCATATTTTCTTCATATATTATAATCAATTTATAAATTGGTAATCATCATGGAGTGTTATTTATGGCAGC
The DNA here is from genome assembly GCA_000349145.1 of Anopheles dirus. Taxonomy (NCBI): domain Eukaryota; kingdom Metazoa; phylum Arthropoda; class Insecta; order Diptera; family Culicidae; genus Anopheles; species Anopheles dirus. The sequence continues at coordinate 274,755 of KB672991.1, forward strand.
TTTAACATTATGTAAAATTTGATGTTACCATCGTATATTTTTTATTAAAATAGAGTTGTTGATCTAATAATAGCAAATGAAACTATTAAAATATATTAGAAGACTATTGAGAAGATTCACAAAATAACCGAGTGAAGTACGAGCGGATACTTATTTAACATAATAATAATAAAAACAACTAACATAAATATCTTATTATGGATTACCCAACTTATGAAACTAGTGAACTAAGTCTTAAGAATTTGAAATAAAGAAAAAAAATAAACAAAAAAATAATTTAAAAATGAAGAGCTTAGATAAAAAACTTGAACAAACAACATTTGTAAAATTTTAAATAAAGTTGAAAATATGTTAATCTAATGTCAAAATTATACATAATACATATACGTAAATAAGAGCATTTTAATTAAAGGCTGTGAAATACACAAAACATGTATATCAACACTAAGCAAAAAGTAAGAAAAAAAACAGTTTTCCACTAGAAAAATTCCTTCATTCCTTGTCGTACTTTATAAAACTTATAAAACAAAACATTACGCTACTGAAGAAATGAAAAGCTCAATAGAGCAGTGAAACGAAAAAAAATACTCACCCTATGCCTATCTAGTGGATCACCGTAGACGTCTCTACCTCTCCTATATACAAGTTCATCGTAACGCGTTCTGTCCTCGGGGAAAATTAATTCCCTTATTTCTGTCACTAACGTATGCTGTTGAAAACGAAAGAAAGGGAGAGAGAGAGAGAGGGACACCAAACATCAAACACATTTTCGCTCATTATGGAAGTGCTCGCACCACGAGCGGGTCTCGTTTGCTTACCTTTTCGGGTGTATCTAACATTTCTAATAAAACAGATACGAAGGCCTCTATGGTCATTCCTCTAGCACCATATTCCGCTATATAATATGATAGGTTAGCAAAATGATGACGAGGTAATAAGGATCTGGCTTTTTCTTCCACCATCGCTGACACCGGGCATTTCCTGCGCGTCCTGTGAAAGTGTAGGGTCAGCGTAAGGTTGGGACCCTTCGTGGCGGCGCTCAGCCTTACCTCACACCGGTCGGGCTGTAGGCATCCCACGGTTCGGGCTCAACGGTGGTACACGAGTGTGGCACTTTCCCGACGTCACGGACCAGCAGCGACATTCGTTTGTGGAACTTAAATTGACTAACAGCCTCGTCATGGGTAACCTCCATGAATGATTGACCATTCACTTCTAAGATTTGATCGCCGACCTGTCAGAAAACGGTTGGTTTTTTGTTAGTATCATTTGTGTCTGTGTTTTTAGTGAAAAAAAAACAGCTCGGAACGCCCCGAAACTCACCATCAGTCCTGCCCGGTCGGCAACGCTGTCCTTGTCGACACCGGTAATAAAAATTCCTAACCCGTACTCCACCCCGCCACGTATCATCAGCCCTAAGGACTGGCCGGGCTCTATCAGAAGGTCGACTCTTCGCACTCTGCCCCCCGTTGGGCATTGCAAGACGGGGTTTGGTGTTTTTTTGGTGTGTGTTAGTATTTCATTTTCATTAATACCATTATTTTACGACGCGTCCCGGTGGGGCCAGGGCAAGAAAAAAGGGCAATAAAAAAAGGATAGAACAATAAATTTTAATTCCGGTGCGATTGCAGTAGCGCTTGCAACGAATTCCCCGAACGTGCGACCACATGGGTTCCGGTGTGCTGCTGTGAATGGGAAATTACTTCTTCTGCATACACGTCCGACTGACAGCAACCGTTCGTGGTGCATCGTGACCCATATGCGAGCGTGAAATAAATCGTCTGCCGGGAGTTCCGTGTAATATTTAATCTGGGCGCAGGCTTAGGTAAAATCAAATGGAATGCCTTTCGAGAGCATCCTATGGCAACATAAATTTCGCCTTTGAATGGTTACAGCAGGAAATGACGCATTGAGCTTCGTGATCTTCTAGAACTGAGAATTCAATCCATAAAAATCCTTTTTCTAGGTGTATAACATTGACTACGTGTGTTTCACGTGTTTGAAATATCAGTTTTAATTCAATTCGGGGTATTTTTTATAATTTATATGAAATGAATATTTTCTCTCTGCCACACGATATAGAAGCCATGGGAAATAATTTCAATTTAAGTATATTACTATACATAGTAAACTGCATTTTGCCTTAAAATTTGCCCTGAATGTGAACGTAGAACGTTTGAACAGTGAACGTTGCATACCTTTGGGCGTTAATGATGAATCGTTAATGGTAATGAACTGGAACTTATGTAAATGTAGATTATTGTTACTTTACTACCACATGATTATTTGTCGTGAAGTGAACTTGATGGTTATTATGTGAATATTTATGTTTTACTTGATTTATAAGACTATCAAGTTAGCTGGAAGAATATATTTATTTTCGTTCCAGGATATGATAACTTCTATCTTATTTTTCTTCATTGATGTTATTGAAGGGTGTCGCCACCGAGGCAGCAGCTAGAACCACAAGCGCTATTATCGCCACCGAGGCAGCAGCTAGAACCACAAGCGCTATATTGTAAATTGCTGACCGTGCCGATCGATCGGCTGCGTAACGACTAGAAACAACATACAAAAAATGCGATCGCGATCGATCGGTAAACAAAGAAAAAACTACAAATAAAACTGCTGACAGCAATCACACGCGCTATAGGAAAA